>SKCR01054472.1:0-29669 GCA_019454045.1 Zanthoxylum bungeanum | reverse complement strand
ATTAAAATTTAGTTTTAATTCCGCGTCGAAATCTAATTTCGTTTAATATATCAAATATATTAATTTATCGATTAATTCCAAATTAATCGTTATCTCTCTTTTAATGATATTTTATCCCAGATAAAATATCTCCGCAATTAATCCCAGATTAACTTTCTCTTTCTTCTAATTAATCCCAGATTAATTTAGAGTGCGAGTTATACGTCATCGGTGAATCTTTGGGAAGCGACCCATGAGTATCATATACCCAAATATATGAGAACTATGCCGTTGTGCCCCCACAACGAGCACAAGTGTAATACTAGTCTTTTTTGTATTTATCGATGTCAAATCTCGATAATACTCTGACTAGGGATATTTAATGTTTTATCCTTCGTGGACTGATACTGTCTCATATCATTCTCCGTCCAGGAACAAATCATAGGGACCTCTCATCATTTATACATCTAGGTGATCTAATCATAAATGATAAGAGTGCAATCTCCTTTGTCACAAAGTTAATTTGTACAACAACACCATGATCTGTACAAATAGTGATGCTATGGGTCATAATTGTCCAACACTTCATTGGTTCCGAGGGGACCTGGTCGACTACTCCATGTCTTAAGATTCATTACTCTTTATTGATTTCTCTGAGGTCTTCACTTATCTTACTGTCTCCAAACTTCTTTTCTTATTCACTGTACGTAATGAATCTTCTTGCCACTTCTGTTTCCTTCTTGCAGTCTGCATATCCTATTCTTTGGCTCTACAACCATGCTACTGAGGCTAGTGGTGGTTCGCTCTTTTGGCTATTTCCTAAATCTCTGCTCTTTGCTCTTGCCACCAATCACAACTATGGCACTTTATTCTATGGTCTATACTAGTACCTTCATCACTTCTAAATATCCCCAACCTCACGTGTCTATTCTTTTATACTTCCATGGTTTTCTACTGGCTGGTGGGTTGATCCTTAGGTTCTACCATATTGGTTTATCCTGTGGACTTTTACTAGCGCTGCAAACCTTGTGCTGACTTGTCTTGTTCTCTGGGCTACACTGGGTTCTCTTCCTAAAACCTCGAAACTTCCTTAATCTTTTTCCGGGTGAACTACCCTCCAAGATCCTACGTGAACTCTCGTCAGATTTCTTATGGTCGTCTATGCCTATAGTGGTAGGGACTAGGGTAAACATCTTATGTCTCGACGGGCTTCAGTATCCTTATTCTGGTGCTCTATGTTCTGGTAGGGTCTATTCCTCATGTATAGTAGGTATGAGGTAGGCTCCATCAGGGCAACTTCCTTATCTAATGCCAATAAAGGGTTCGAAGACTAGATAGTTTGAGGTCTTGACTCTATCAGATTGATGAGAGTAAGGTAACTAACCATTCATGTTTCTTGCTTGTGGATCTGGGTCTGAGTTTTGGGATATGAAATTCTCTAAATCCTCTTTGGCATCTCGTTCCATTGGGACTCTCAAGACTAACCTTTATTTCCTACTTTTGTTATCTTGCTGGCTTTTTCCTTGCTACTATGGGAACTTATTATCTATACGATGTACTTGATGGCTATTGAATTGGCTTAAAGGAAACTTTTCTGAGGGATGGAATCTTACATCTACTAGGAAATTCTGTTACTTGTTGGGGCTTTACTATTCTCTTGGCTACTATAGTTTCATGTACTAGTCTGATTTCGTATCTCTTTCTTTCTTACTTCTGATCACTTAAGCATTCTTATACCTTTCATTACTCTTCTTCTAGCTTTCTCACTCTTTCTACTTCTCTGGGTGGATATCTTTAAACTTTTCTATTTCTTTCTGTCTCTTTACTTCTCTGTCTCTAGCTATTTTAAGCTTCTATGCATCTTCTCTTTCTTCCTTATAACTCATCTTTCCACTACATTGGGTACTTTTCTTAAAATCTTGTCATATGGTTTCGTAGCTTGTTTATACTTCTGGTAATAGGCCGAATATCTCCAAGAAGATTCCTAACTTGGATCTAGAGTATAATTGTTCTCGTAAGGAACACTATTCGAATGATCAAGGAAAGCTTACTAACCTGTCTATGGATCTTGAGGACGTACTCGAGGATCGGATACTGGAGAGGTAGTGCCCCGCATACAAGTATCCCAGATAAACTATGTATACAATACCCTAGCACTCTACCCACTGCAGTCATTGACTCTCTAGACCATGATCTGATACCATCTTTGTAACATCCCCGATCTGAGAGATGCTACCGGCAGAGGATAGACCGTACTAACCCCATAAGCCTCTGACTCTAATAACTGCTATTCAATTTCTGATACTCGTTTCTCTGATATATATATATATATATATATATATATATATATATATATATATATAATATATATAATATATATATTGTGTAAGGGACCGTAGCCCAAACTCAACAACTTATCATACAAACTTAACTCCAAAAATGGTATACATAAAACTTGTGTCTTTACAACGACTACGACATGAATAGAAACTGGTACATGACTTATATTTTGACTCTGACTAGACTCTTATGCTCTCTAACTCTGAACGGATGGACTCCAAACCCTAATGACTGCATCAGTATCCTTTCTTTCTCGAGCTTGTCCTCCGGGAATACCTTGCAATAACAAACACTGGCAGTGGGGGGTTAGACCGTTGTACGATCTAAGTGAGTGGACGAGAAACTAAAATACTAAATTCAAAACATTAGGTTTTAAAACCAAAGTTTCATAAATCACTGCATATGAAATCTCTTTTCTGAAATTTTCATCTGAAATCTCTTTAATAAAACTTGTCTTTCTAAAAACTGCTTTTGAAACTCTGGTTTCTGAAATCTATTTCTGAAAATCTTATTTTCTGAAAACTGTGTTCTGAAAATCTGATAACTGTGAACTGCTCTGTATCTGAAAAACCTTGATATATGAGGGCGTTACGTATTGTCGTCCGCTCATACGCCTAACTGTAGCCAGTAGTGCAAATCCATGACTTTGGAGCGTTACGTATCGCCGTCCCCCAAAGCATGCCACTACTGTATCTGAAACTGGTGGTATTGGAGCGTTACGTATCGTCGTCCCCCAAGCCACAAAACTAGAACCGGGGGTGCCGATCTATGCTACCACCAAAGCTCTGAAACTAGGGTCTATAGGCGTTACGTATCGCCGTCCCCTCAGTCATCTACATGTGCACATGTCCTTTATCCGTCAATTCCATCTCTGTATAAGTTACATACTGGGGTGGGTTTTTCCCCCATGCCCCGAAAAACATAAATCTCATGTTTGAAAACATTTGTAACTTAAAACTCATGCTGAAAAATAATCTTTCTAAATCATCATTGTATGTATATATAAAAAAAAACATATGTAATAAAATTCAGTCTAACGCCCTACATGCTTTTAAAAAGTAAGTCTGAATTCAAAACTGTTAAATAAAATCAGTTCTGAGAAAGTGGTCCACTCATAGTTTTGGAATCTGGCTGGCATTCGCTTGCTGAGGGAAATTTCTAGTTCCTGCGATGATCCTAAAATCGACAACTTGGTTAGAAAATAGGCTGGGGAACATATTCCAAATTAGCCTAAATTTTCCCACTCAAGCTCTTACTTAATATTTCAAAGCATATTATTCTTATATCACATTGTACCGTGTATTCTCAAACTGATACGAGACCCTAAGGGTGGTCTCTAACATGCTAGGGTGGAACTGGGATGGTTTAAATCAGTTTTACATAAATTTTGACCTCGAGTCGCGACGCAAGGTGTTGTGCATCGCGATGCGCACAATGCAGAAATGAATCTTAGTTTTCCAGCACGGGTCGCGACGCGTGCTCCTTTTGCGTCACGACGCGAACCTGGAAAATCAGGTTCTGCACTGGTTCTTCAAGTTTTTCTTAGCCAAATACATCCCCAATGCTTCCATATCAATTCTTATCACATAAACCATGTTATTAAACTTAAATAAATACCCACAACACTATTACAACCAACTAATATTCAATCCACTAACTTCACTTAATTCTTACCCAAAATTTAGTAAGTTGGGGATTTTACCCCCAATCACCATTTTAGCACAATAATCATTCATTCACCATCACATCCAAGCCAATCAACCTACTCTAATCATCAAAACTTAAAAACTCCAAAAATAATAAAATGGGTCAAGTGGGTTTCTTACCTCTTTTTCCTTGTTTTCTATAATCCCTCATGTCTTCCATTATTTCCCTTCTTTTTCTTTGCTTGGTGAATGGCATTGGACCCTTACTTCCTCTCATTTTTTTCTTCCTCTTTCTTATTCTTCTTCTTCCTTTCTCATTTTCTTCCTCTCCCTCACGTCTTCTTCTTTCTTTTCTTTTCATTTTATTTTAATTTTGTGAATTAGTGAACTCTTTATATAGTGGGATCATTTGATATTTGGAAAGTTGGAGAAGAGTGTGGAAGTTTGGAGAAAATTTTAGATTTTTGTTTTTGGGTCCGAAATTACTATTCACTGAATTTTTGACTTGCTTTTTGGACCCATCTCCGGTCCGAATTTGGGAAAATATTCAACGCGGAAGTTATAGGCCTCGATCTCATATTTTCGATGGTATAAATTTCATAAAAATCGGAGTTCATATGAAAAAATTACGCCCCAAATACCACGGGCTGTCCAAAAAGAAATATTGTATAGTCTCGTCCCGAGACTTCGAGGAATTTACCGATTATCCCAAAGTCATACCATTAGTATATTTGAGCCTCAATATAATTTATTTTATGTGCCTTTGTCCCGTACGTAACAGTACCACTGTATGCAGTAGTAAAAACTACCAATCGTTACACTTGTGACACTTGCTTATACTGTCCCGTGTGACATTTCATTCACATGTTTTATTCAGATGATTAATTTTATCGATAATGCATATTTTTAATTATATTTGTGAATTTTATATTGATATATGGAAAACCCAATTGAGGTGAGTTTTCAAATCCTTGTTGAGCATGTTGTTTTGCTCACCCCTTCATTACATATTCAGGTAGTGATTTTGGAGACCGGGACTACGAGGAGTAGAATTTGACTTCTCAGGATTTTGAGTTGTTTAGAGTGGTGATCCCTTACAACTCAATATTTCTAGGTAATTCGTATAGACTATAGGCTTTATTTATGATGATATATATATATTACAAGAAAATTGACTTTTAGTGACGAAAATTTAATGGTGAAATAAATTTCGTTACTAAAAGTAATCTTTTAGTGACGAAATTATATTTCGCCACTAAAAGTAATCTTTTAGTGGCGAAATTATATTTCGCCATTAAAAGTATCTTATAGTGGCAAAGATAGTGGTGAAAATAACTTTTAACGCCCAAAAATTAAATTCGCCACAAAAAGGTTATTTTTAGTGGCGAAATATAATTTGCCCCACTAAAATCCCACTAATTGAAAAAAAAAAATATTGGCGCCCATGCCAATTTTTCCCGGTCTTCTTCACTACTAAAACATAATTTTTTTTTTTTGTTTACAGACCCATTTTTGGACATAAACCTCTTACAAAACCCTAAGGCTCTGTTTGGTTGGGGGGTTTTGGAGGGGAGAGGAGGGGAGGGGAGGGATTATTTTAAATAATGGTTGTTTGGTTCAATTTTTTGGAGGGGAGGGGAGGGGAGGGGAGCAAAATCCCTCCTAAGCCAATTTTTGCTCCCCTCCAAAAGTGGGGGGTTTTGGAGGGGAGAGAAAGTGAGCAATTAAATATTAAATGCATTGACTAAATTATCCCTACTTATACATTAAAATCCAAAATTATCTTAATTACAAATCTCTTTTATATTTGCTTCACCATTCAATTCTTTTTATTCTCTTATCTTATATTTGTTTTAATTTTATTTTTAATAACACGTATTATGTAGAGCTTTTAATTTTAATTTTATTATTTGTTTAATTCAAAGATAATATAAGCCTATATTGTTTTAAATTTATTTATAAAATGCTATAAGGATAAAATAGTAAATTAATTTTAAAATCTCTCTCCTCTCTTCTTTAACCAAACATATATTTAATTAAAAACTCTCTCATCCCCTCCCCTCCCCTCATTTGAACCAAACATATATTTAATTAAAATCCTTCCCCTCCCCTCCCCTCCCCTCCGTTAAAATCCCTCCCCTCCGTTGAACCAAACAGACCCTAACCCTTCATTTTTTTCCCTTCATCAAAACCAAACGCCACCAACCCCCATCCCCCCATTTTCGACTTCGTCTTCCGTAACCACTTCTTCTTCATCAAAAATCCAATTATGTTCTTTCACAATTGGATTGGGTATTTTAAATTAGGAGACGACAATCAAGAACCATGTCTCTAAACCCAATCTCAGGCTCAGATTCTTTCGTTCGATCAACGAAAGAATCTGATGAAGAAGACCGGGAAAAATTGGGTGAAAGAATCTCAGGCTCAGATTCTTTCGTTCGATCAATTAAGTTGGGTGTTAGGGTTTGTTTATTATTCATCATTTTAATTACCCAATTTTATTTTATAAATTGAAATTTAATAAAATTGTTGTGCAGGTGAAGAACTGTGCAGCAGCGGGAAGCAATTACCGTACCCAAGTGGTGACGTGTCGAAAGAAGGAAATACATCCACAATTCTACGAGGATGCAAAAGTAAACTGTAACGGTGAGCTTGTAATGACGACAGGTGGGACCCAGAAGGGGTATGTGGTCGATGTCTGGTCGGGAAACCACCCGTTTTACCTTGGCGGCCGCTCTGCTCTTGTCGTCGACGCCGACCAAGTCGAGAAGTCTCATAAGAAGTTCGGTGGATTATCTGAGATTATGGAAATTCCCGTGCTTAAAGGAGAGATTGTGTTGCCGCGCAAGTCTGGTTCTGCTAAAGGTGGCAAGAAGAAGTAATTGAGGGCTTTTATTTGAGTGAATTGAATCATTTTGTATGGTTATGTGTTGATATTGAACAACATTATTATCATTATTGTAGAAATTGGTTAAGAGCTATCTTTTTAGTGTGTTTGGTTACTAAGACATTCATTATCTGCTAATTCTCTTTGATTAATAATGAGAATTTTTACTAGGTGAAATGGCTCTAGGAATGATTGAAAAATGGTAAAAATGATTATGCTTGGTGCAGAAACACGAATTTAATGGCACGAGGTATTTTTATTAGGTATTTAGCTAAATTTTACGACCATTAATCCATCAGCTATGTTGTATTGGTGACTTGAGAAAGCTTGGAGATTAAATACTTTTATATTGCTGGTTATTTATGTTTTTAATTTTTTTTCTACAGGAGATCAATCATGATGGTGCTGATGGACTGTGGGCAGAGCTTGTGAACAACAGAGGTTATTCCGAAATCTCTCAGTTTCGAAAATTATTAGATAAATATTCTATTTTAGTTCAACACTTTCTTACTGATTGCCAATTCCTTAGGGAATAAGAACATTGTTTTGGATGGGAGGCCAGGGCCTAGGGGTCATTACATTGTAACATTTACTATTTAGGTTTGTTTAACCAAAACATGATAAAGACTTTTTATCGATATTTTTGTGAACTAATAAGTACATTCAAAGGTCTGCCTTAGTGATTTATGATTTTTTTTTTTCTTTTTTGAATGCTTATGTGACTATAGAACCTTGATATTCTTGGTATATATAGAGTTTTTTCAAATTATCGAGGCCAGAATGGCAAAAGGCTGATGCCAATAGCCTGAAATCATTTTAAAATTATTTCACATATAATCATTTGAGCCTTCATTTTTTTGCATATGTATATGCATATTCACTTTTCTTAAATGCGAATTTGGAGCCGAAAGGGGAAGTAAGATGTTGACCTAAATGTAATGCCATGTAAGGTAAAATAGAACAGTTGATCATTCAGCTACAGGATGTAAAAGGTTGTTTGCCTTTCATTTTGCCTTTGAAATATACTATTATTTGTCCCTTGACAGTACTTCATTTTCTTCTTGCTTTTCAGGTGAAGAAATTATAATTTGCTACTTCATTACTTTTGACCATCTGAATATGTTTACTCACTTTGAAAACTCTTCTTCTTGACAATTACTGGTTTCCTAACTGTCTGAACACTTGATATTTGGTAATCTCTCTGACTTTGTTAGGTGATATACTTTGGTGATCACTTATTTAGTGACCTAAGAGGGCCTTCAAAGGCTGGCTGGCGCACTGCAGCTAGACCCGGCCAGCGGTTCGGTTCCGGTTCGGAACCGAATCGAACCGGCCGATTTCCGGTTCCACACTGAAGCAGAATCGGAACCTTGAACCGAACCGGAACCGACCGGTTCGGTTCCGGTTCCGGTTCGGTTCGAACCTTTTTTTTTTAAATTTCGAAAATAAATTAAAATAAATGAGATTAATTTAATAAATAAATAAAATTATTACATTGAAGAGCTTGAGCTTAAATTTTTAAAAATTTAAGTTGCCTACGTATCCTCCAAGGGTGAAAGGAATCAAAGCTCACGTAGTTCCATTACAATTTTAAGATTTTTCCCCTTTGTAAATTTACAATTTTATAATTATCAATCATCATTATCAGTTGATCATTCAGCTCCGGTTCTGTTTGCACTTGTTGCAGATGCATTATCGAACAAATCTTCAAAATCATCGGGGGCATCTTCTGGTTGTCTCAGATCAATTCGAGTCCAATCATCCACACAAGCTGTTGCTTCTAGAGTGCTTGGATGTAATGAAGATCGTCTAACTTCCAATATATTGCCTCCCAAGCTGAAGGCTTGCTCAACCACAACGGTGGAAATAGGTGCTGTCAATATCTCTTTAGCAATAATTGACAAAACATGATATTTATTTTGATGTCGGTTCCACCAGTCAAGGATTTTAAAATTTTTACTAACTAAACTTTCAGTAGGAAACTCGAAATTTGTAGATAAATAATTATCTAATTCGGGGTTATTAGTTGTCGTATCCCTAACTTTTTTATTTCGTTGCAATAACCAACGATCCACTGCGCTAAGTCTTGTTTGAATTACCGGTTCGCTACTACTAGATTCACCTAATGTTCCTAAGTTATATCTTACAATATAATCATTAAATAACTCAATTAAATCATTTCTTAATTTCGTCATTATTCTTGTAATATCAATTTCATCTAATATTCCTAAATAACCATAGTAAGCTTGTAAAACATCATTCAAACCTTCTAATTTAAATCTAGGATAAAAAACAGCAGCAATAAGATAAAGTAAATGAATGTCTCTAAAATAATTCAACCATTTTACCTTCATAACAGTAATAACTTCTAAAAAAACAATATCATTAGGATCGCTACTTTCAGCATGTTTATCGAGAGCACCAACAATATTTAAACTTTCAAGAAGAAATAAATGTGCTGTTGGATAATAAACACCGCTAAAAGTTAAAGTAATTTCATTAAAAACTTTTAAAACATCTAAAATGTTTTCACAAATATCCCATTGATTAGGATAAAGTGTGACATTTTGAACATGTTGAGTAAAAAAACTACATAATGCATATTTGTATTGAAATGCTTGACATAAAAGAAAATAAGTTGAATTCCAACGTGTTGGAACTTCTTTTGAAAATTTAATCGGTTTAATACCATTTATTTTACAAAACTTCGTCCATTCTCTCCTAACTTGAGAATATGACCAAATACAATTAAGTGTCATTTTAATAGGATCAAGGAAAGGTGATAATAATTTTAGACCGTCTTGAACACATAAGTTAAGGACATGACATGTACAACGAATATGAAAAAATCAACCCCCTAAATTTGGTTGACATAAGGATTTTAAATCATTGAAGGATGCAGTATTTATGGATGCATTATCAAATCCAATTGTTAAAATTTTATCTACTAAATCATATTCATTAAAAATTACATTCATCATTCTATAAATATTTTGTGCAGTATGTTGGTCATCAAAAACTTTAAATGCAATAAGTCATTTTTGCATGGTAAATGATGCATCAATCCAATGACAAGTCACACCCATGTATGAGTGTGTTTGTCAAAAAATCTATTGGGTTGGCATATTTGACATGAAGTTCTCAGATGAGCTTGTCATTTTTCGTTTAAGAAATAAGTAAGAAAAATAAAAAAAATTGACTAATTGCGAATGAGAGATTTGAGAATTTGATGTGTTGAAATAATGAAAAATGAATCCTATTTATAGAGTTTTAGAATTTTTTTGATACAAAAAATGCCCATAAATATAACCGTTTTATTACTGTTATTAGGGATATATTAGAAATTTATAATTTAAAATTTTTTTTATGCCTTAAATTAGGCATTTTTTTTATTTTGAGGCCAGGGAGCCAACAGCTAGTAGCCGTTGGGGTTTGAACCCCAACCGAACCGGTCGACCACGGTTACGGTTCCAAAACCGGAATCGGAACCTTCCGGTTCCAACCGGTTCGGTTCCGATTCCAAATCGGAACCGTGGGCGGGTCTAACTGCAGCCATCATCCATGAGCTAGAAGTATGTCCATTGTATTCTATTTTTCTTAAGTAATTTCATTTCTTCTGTGGTTAAAATTGGAATTCTAGTGCACAAATCCTCTATAAATGTGGGAAATTAGAAACGATGCTTGTGTATTGGGTATATAGAATCAACTCATGCAATTCATGGCTAGTTCTGATTAATACTAATATAAGATAAAGTGAGGAAATGTATCTGTCATTTTCTTCACTCATTTTTCCTTCCCTTCAATCAAATTATATTTTATCTCATATGTTGTTACTTATTAGTATAAATTTTGGTTCAATAGTCATTTGATTTTTAAATCTGGTGTTGATATTGCAGCTTGTACGGAGCAACAGCCGTCGGTTCATGTCATCACAAACTGTTGAAGAGACTTATCAATTTTAAAGTTTGGATATAAAATGTAAACTTAGAACTAAGACGGAATCAACAATAATTTTTGAAAATACTAATATTTTATTTGCTTATATTAATGTATATGATCATTAAATTAATATATCAAAATTTATGTATTGTAAAACTTTACAATATAAAATATCTTATGATATATTAAAAATTTAGGATTTATTTTATTTTATTACATTTTTTTAAAAAACAGTACTTTTGGTGGGGAAAAAAAATTCGCCACTAAAGGTATTAACTTTCGGAACTAAATGTATTCATTTCGCCACTAAAGGTTTTATCTTTAGTGGCGAATTCTGAACTCTTTAGTGGCGAATATATTTCCCCACTAAAGTCTTATCTTTAGTGGGGAAAAATTATTTCGCCACTAATACCTTTTTGTGACACGTTTTTAGTGGCTGATCAGTGGCGATATTATATTTCGAAAAAATGACCTTTAGTGGCGAAAAATTTCCCCACTAAAAGTCATTTTTCTTGTAGTGATATGAGATTAGGTAGCTAAAAGATTATGCATATTTGATGGATCATTGTTTTCATTTTAAACTTATATGGGTGATCGCATTTACTGTTGGAATTTTTATGATCTTAAATTTGATGATCTTGTATTTTTGTCGTTCTTATAAGTCCCCGAGGCTTGTGTTGGATTTTTTTTTGTTTTATTTTTAATTAAATTTGAAAAAATTGCATAAATATCATTGACCCTGATTTTGTATCGTGACATGTATAGACTATTTTTTGAATATATTCATTTTTATAATATTTTATATATAAATACATAATAAAATAATAATTTATTATCGATATCAGATTACGCGTCCGACTACAGACCCTTCACCCGCTTGTTATCTTGGACCAATGGATTGGGTTGGTTTTTAAAACATTGCTTAATACACTCTTCCATCTTAAAAATTTCCTGTCAATCTATTGCAAGAATGTTTATTTAATTTTTCATGTCAATCTATTGCTTAATACGCTCTTCTCATAATTTCGTGTTTCTTTTTTTTTTGGGGGGGGGGGGGGGGGGGGGGGGGGGGGGGTATTCCCACAAATTCGTTTCCTATTTAATTAGAATTAAATTAGGCTTATTTGCACGTGATTTTTGTATTTATTTTTCATAAAATAAGCTTCATTCCTTTTTAATTTGTCTTAAATTATAGTATACTTTCTATTTTGAGAATAACATATTTGTTAATTGTCTAATATATCGCTACTTAATATGTCTTATTATCAACAAATATAAATTATCATTAATTGTACTTGAAATAATAAGTATATTATGAGTATAATTAAAAACATATAAGTAAAATTTATTATAATAATTATATTAACTAAATTTTCTTAAATTGTGTGAAAATGGAAATAAACCTATCTTTATGAGATGAAAGAACTAATATAGACAAGAAATATGCAAACGTCCGTCAAAAAAAAAGAGAAAAAAAAAAAGAAAAAGAAAAAGAAAAGAAATGAAGATTGGAATAAGCGATCATTCAACATAAAATCGACCAGCGTTGTGTTATGGAAACTAATTTTCATGTTGTGGTTCACTGGTTCGATAATGGAGTTTGGCTTCATTGGACCCCTTAGGTCTTGCTAAGATGATATTTTATGATTTGCTCAAAAATTCGTTATACTTACTGGGAGGTGAACAAAATAGCAGATTTTCTAGCGCATTTCAGATCACTCTTATTTTTTTTTAGATTTTATTAAGTCTTCCTTTTTCAACCAATCTGTTCAAACAACATTCGTTCAACATATCAAATTTTCATTTCTCTCTCTCAGCTACCACGCAGGTATTGTCAACTTTATAATAATCTCATGGTACCATAGTCAATATTCAAAATAAGCGGTAAAGTAGTTTGTAATTGACATTGGAAAGTAACACTACTAGAAGTATATTATCAAATAAAGTTTCTGGTCAAGATTTACTAACACGGGTCGGTTAGTTAAATCCGCTGAGACCAGTACATGTCGTATATCGAGACTTGGTCCGATGATTTATCCCAATAAATCATTAGTTATGGGAGACTCATATAGACATGTAGGTGTTTATATTGGATAAACACTGAACGACTCACCGAATATTCTTAATTGATGGTACACCAACGTCAATAAAAATATTTTCATGTTGAGTAGCATAGTGGTCCTTCGACTTGAGATACCGATGTGGATGTATGAGACATCCTCCACACTTAGATGGAAGTCACGTCATCGATTTATTTAGATCAGATCTCCGCATGTTCGTTGGGTATGGACCGATCCTCATGATATCTTTTGTGTGTCAAGATAGGATCCGTCAGTTCTGTGTACAGAGCATAGTTAGTCCAAATGTGATTAGCGATCTGTTAAATCTATGGTCATAATATACTTCGGAAATGAGTTCCGAATGTTATTTAAATATTGCTAATAGATACGTCGACGACATTATACCTATAGAGATTTGACATTTACATCTATATCTCTGGGATAATCCGGATACCTATGATGGAGGGATTATACGTATGCAATTATCTCGACTTGTATGGTTCAGCGAGTTTATCCGTGGTCGTCATAATTTACGGGTGGGTGAATTATGAACATAAAATAGGATTTCATGACGGATATGCCTGAACCTAAAGAGTCTCACTAATGAAATATACTCATGGAGCACTAGGACCATATTTATGAATAATGGTGATTATTTATAAATCGTTTAATGGTTAAACGAAAGATACATGCTTTAGGGGTCGATCCGTCATTTCCTAACTAATATGCATTGTATTTAATATATGATATTATTAAATACATATTAATTAATTGTCAAATTAAGATATTTGGCATATATCATTAATATATGTATTTGAGATATTTAAAGTAAATATAAAACATATATTTGAGATATTTGTATTTAATTAATTAATTAATTATTTAATTGTTAAATAATCAAAGTAATTAAAATATAAATATCTTACCAAATGATAATGTTGGGAAATGATTATTAAGTGTAAATTGTTGACTTTACATTAAAAGAAAAGGTTGTCAAATTGAGTTTGACTTCTTTGATATTTGTTTAATTTTGATTAAATTGAAAATATCTCTTTTCTTTTATTTCTTACAAATTTCTGCCATACCTTAGAATATATAAGAGATATATTTTTTCATTTTCTTTAACCTTGTTCAAGCCTCCAAAATATAAACATAAGAAGTTAGAGATAAAAAGTGAAGAAACAAGAAGAAAAACTAAAGAAAGCTTGGATTTTAGTAAGTATTTCCAACTTTCTATTAGAGGAAAATTTGTTCCTTTTGTTCTTGGCTATAACATAGTTTGTTCTTAAGTTTTCTACTCTTTCTTGTTTGTGTTTTGAGTGTTGGAAGCATGAATGATAGGTGTATGCATGTATGCTGTTCAAAAAGAGCCATTAAAGAGTTAGTAAGCTTTCTTGGTTGCCATTCTAGAATTGTTAGGTCACTCATTGATGACCTAGAATTATTCTTGAGTTGTTTCAAAGTGGTGAGACTTGTTTGGTGTTGTAGAGATTAGATTAAAGTACCATCGGGCTTCAATTTCCTTTTGAAAATCCATTTGTAACCAATCGGTTTGCAACCAGATGGTAAGTCTCCCATGTATGGTTTTGTAGAATAGATTCTACTTCGCTATTTATTGCTTATTTTCAATAAGTAGATTCAGACAAAGTTATGTCCTCTTGAAATGTTTGAGGTTCAGCTTCTGTGAGAAAGGTTAAAAAAATCATGTCTCTAATCTTTTGCTACCTATACCTTGATTCTTTTTCCTCTTCTAGGTTCTAAATTTTCTCTTGGAGAGTTGATGTTTATTTATTTGGTTCCAAAACCTTGTCTTGAACACCAGATGAAGAGGCAACATCAACCCTGTTTTCTTGACTAAATTCAAGCACTTTACGTTTATTTTTATCAAGTCTATCCATATAAGGGAATATATGCTCGAACCATTAAGCATTATTAGACTCAATAATGGTATTTACTTGGATATCTGAAATTTCAGATTTAATTACTAGAAATCAGTATGCTGCACTATTTTTAGCATATCCAATAAACACACAATCAATAGTTTTAGGTTCTAGTGTAACTCTTTTAGGTAAGGGAACTTGAACCTTTGCGAGGCAACCCCAGTCTTTCAAGATTTTGTATGCCGATAGCCTTTTCTTCCATTTTTCATATGAAGATTAATCACTCTTCTTTGGTGGAATTATGTTCAAGATGGTGTTAGTTGTAAGTAAAGCTTCACCCCACATGTTATGTGGTAAACCAGAACTGTTAAGCATGAAATTCATCATATTTTTTAATGTTCTATTTTTTTACGTTCAGCCACCCCATTCTGTTGAGGAGTGTAAGGTGCTGTTGTTTGATGAATTATTCCATTAGAAGTATAAAATTCTACGAAGGCATTAGATTCATATTCTCTGCCTCTATCAGATCGTAATATCTTGATCTTCTTGTCTAACTGATTTTCCACCTCAGCTTATATATCTTAAACATATTCAAAGATTTGTCTTTGCTATGTATCAAATATCCATAACAATATCTACTACTATCATCTATGAAAGTGATGTAGTAATTATTTCCACCACGACTTGGTATTGATTTAAAATCACCCAAATCTATATGAATTAATTCTAACAATTCATTTGATCTTTTAATCACAGATTTATAGGACTTGCTAGCAAACTTGATTCAACATATGTTTCACATTTATGCATATTATCTTTTGTATAATTAGGCAGTAAACCAAGATTAACCATTATATGCATACATTTAAAGTTTATGTGACCTAGTCTAGCATGCCATAATGTAGAAGATTCAAGCAAGTAAACAGAAGCCTTATTTATTTAATTAATATTAGCATCATCAATTACATTGAGTTTGAAGATGTTAGGGTTGGTGCTCTGAGCGCCAATTTTATTATGTATTTCCTTGTAAATACTAATGTAACATTTTATTCTGAATAAAATGAATAGTTTCTTTTATATAACTTCCTCTTTTATATGGTAAAGACGTAACAGACCTAAGAATGATTAGTTATGATACTGTTGCAAAAGTGTTGCAACTGACATTGAGTTGTATCATGATGTTGTTATTCTTAGACAGTTCCCGGTCAAGGTTTACACTACTTGGTCAATAAAGTAAACCCGTTGAGACTGGTACATGTCGTATATTGGAATCTTGGATTTCGATGGTCTCTCAATGAACCATGAGTCTTGGAGACTCGTATAGACGTGTATGTGTTTATACCGGATAAACACTGAACAACTCACTGAATATTCTTGATGGATGGTACACCAACATCAATAAGAATCTTTTCGGATTGAGTGAGCATAATGATTCTTTGACTTGAGATACCACTGTTAATATATGAGTTATCCTCCACACTTAGATGGCAGTCACGTCACCGATCTATTTAGATCAGACCTCTGTCTGTTCGTTGGGTGTGGACTGATGCTCAGGATATCATGTGCGTATCAAGAAATGATCCATCAGTTTTGTGTATAGAGCATATGTATTCAATATGGAATTAGCAATCTGTTAAATCCATGGGTCTGTGGTACACTGTAGAAATCAGATCTAAGTATTATTAAGGGATTGCTAATAGAAACGTCGACATGATTATATCTATAGAGATTTGACGTTTATATCTATATCTATGGAATAATTCGGATACATGTGATGAATGGATTATACGTATGCAGTGACCTCGACTTGTATGGTTCAGAGAGTTTATCCGTGTTTGTCATAATTTACGAGTGGGTGAATTATGGACACGAAATTTGATTTCGTGACGGATATGCCTGAAATTAGAGAGTCTCACTAATGAAATATACTCGTAGAGCATTAGGGCAACTGTTATGAATAATACTGATTATTTATAGCTCATTTAATGGTTAAACGAAAAATACATGTAATCGGGACCTAATCGTCATTTCCGAATTAATGTGTATTTGTATTTAATACTTGATTTTATTAAATACACATTAATTAAATATAAATTTGTGATATTGGACATATATCATTAATATATGTATTTGAGATATTTAATGTAATTATAATACATATATTAAGAATTATTTTATATTTAATAATTGTTTAATTTTTAAATAATTAAATTAATTAATATAAAATTATCTTAAGTAATGATTTTTTCTTTTAAATGGTTTGATACCATTGGTCCATTTGTGAATTTACTTTATGAAAGATAAATGTTATCTTTATTAAAGTAAAATGTGTTCCAATGGAAATTAAACAAAATTTAAATAATTGTTATTTATTTTTGTTGTTGTAATATTCGGCCAAGGTGTGATTGATTTAACAAAATTATTTTGTTTTTCATTTTCAACACTTTGAAAAGTTTCACAAATATTTACAAAGTGAGTTGAGAGAAAATTTGAAGAAAGAAAGGAAAACAAAGCTAAAATTTGGAATTTTTGTAAGTATTTCTTAACATACTTCAACTTAGAAAATATTTCTATTAATCTTAGCTTCGATTTGTGTTGCTAAGTTGATGTCCCTACTCTTTTAGTTTGTAATTAAATGTGTTGGAAATTTATTTGAAGGTGTTTAGCATGTATGATTAATTAATAAGCTAATTAGGAGTAATTATGCTTATTTGATTAATTGGTGATTAAAGTTGCCATTCTAGAGTTTTAATTCCACTCAATTATAACCTAGAATTGTTCTTAAGTTATTTCAAGTGGTGAGACCTGTTTGGTGAATTATTGAATTGATTAAATCAATTTAGTGTAAATTATGTAATTGGTGTAATTTTTGAAATTAGGATTCTAAACCTAATCCAATTTCAGAGATTTTCATATATGTTGCATATTCTGATGTATATATGATGTATATCCAATTTGGGATTGATTGGATTTGATCTTGACATGTTTTGAACAAATTAATTGGGCCAAATCGCAATTAAGGGAAAATATGCACCCCTCTCGGTAGTTTCAGAAAAATTAGGGATTTGTGTTGCAAATGGTATTTTCATGTATTAAACATGTATAAATCATTTTGGGATTAATTTTGAATCAATTAAATATGTATTTGACTATTTAAGGACCAAAATGAATAAAGTGCAAACTTTTGGGGTTAATCGGCAATTATGGGAAATATGATTTCTTAGGTTAAAATTTCAGATTTTAAGTATTGGTTAATTAAATAAATAGGTTTATTTAATTGTGCCAAGAAAAAGTTTTGAAATCAGAAAATTTATTTTCCGCATTCCGCTGTGCTAACCCTATAATTCCGTATAAAACCCCAACAAAAATGATATCAAAGCGAGTCTGATTCTGGACACCCGATATGATTATGCCTTTAAAATTCCATGTTTACTTTAATCTTGACTTTATGCATGCATGTGTTTATTTAATTTGATTAAATAAAGTAAAAGCATATTTTGCTGAAAAATCCCTATTTAAAATAAGGTTATTAATTTAATATGTATTTGATGCATATTAATTAGTCCGTCTTGTCAATACTGCTTATCGATAAATTTTCTGCGACTATATCCGTGAACGTGCCAAAGCTGTGAGGATATGACCGGTAGAAATTTATCTGTACCAGATATATTTGATATTAGGTGAATTCAAGTGAAAGCGGAATCCTGAACATGCCAAAGATGTCAGGGTTTCACAAGTATCTTGAATTCATCATTGACAAGTTTGACGTTGGTACGCCTCATTGTGAACATGCCAAAGCTGTCACAACGAGAAATGACCAGGACCGAAAACCCAGAAGTCACTATTGAGTGATCGACAATCAATTGTCTACCTAATAAATGTAATCCACCTTTCACTATTATGTTATGATTTGATTATCGCATGTTTTGTATTCTGTTTGGGGATTGCAGTTTTACATGAAATAGTGGGAGGGGCTGTTGGTTTCTATATATGTCCCAAACAAAGATTAAGCATGTGAAATACTATAAAGAATATAATATTTAAACATGAAGTATGGCGGAATCATACTTACAATGCCTTGTGATGAAATAGAAGATCAAATGGTAGAAGCTCCAAGTGGTGGAGGATTCGGCCAAGAGGAGGAAGAAGACTTGAAGCTCCAAGCTTTTTTATTCCAAGCTCTTTGATGGTTTCCCTATCACCTCCTTTGATCCCTTGCTTGTGCTAGCAAAAATGGAGAAGTGGAAGATCAAATCTTCCTTGCCCTTGACAATGGTGTTCACGGCAATTTGAGAGAGAAGAGAGAATTTTTGTGTAAAGACTTGATTAATTAATTTTTGTATTACCAAAAATCAATTTATATTTATGTTAATATTATTAAATTAATATAATAAATCTATGACATAAACCATGCAATGGCTTAGAGTGTCAAACACTCAAACTCCATGCAAAGCCTTTGAGTGAAATGCACACTATCACCATGCAATGCCTTAGAGTGTTTTGTACACTATTAACATGCAATGCCATATCAATGACAAGTGTCATGTGGGCCCCACACGTTTCCCAATGAAAGTGGGCCCACGTCCACTCTCGCGTTCGGGTTCGATATTTCCGAAATACCGAGCTAGCGTCGCGACGTTAATTAAATCGGATTTAAATAAATAATCGCTCCTAGCGAAATATTATTTACGTCGCTTACGAATTAATTCTAAATTAACTCGTACGCCCGAATTAAAATCTAATTTTAATTTCGCGTCGAAATCGAATTTCGATTATTATATCGAATATAATAATTTTGTCGATTAATTCCAAATTAATCGTTCTCTCTCTAAACTAGGCACTTTATCCGAGATAAAGTTTCTCCGTAATTAATCCAAGATTAATTAAGTCCGAATCAAATATCATAGGTGAATCTTCAGGAAGCGACCCAAGAGATCTCCGGATATTTTGGCAGTAAATCCGGTCGTCGGATAATCCGAACACGTACGTACCTCGTACTACGTCTATACCGATTCACAAGACAAGGTTGGCTTCTAGCAAAGCGCCATGCCTACCCAATTCTCCAGAAATATTCTTATAGGAATATAAGATCTGTATCAAGCGTAGTATACCGTAGTATTGCGTACATCGATCCAGTATCGGATGATCACATGCTAGGCCTGGGGCTGGAGATGTGTCTGCCCCGTACGAAACATATATCGGACATCAAGCAACTAGTCTCTTTAAATCGGACAATCCTGACCTTGTCATATTGTCCCGACGGTTGCAACCTTTTATAGAGTACTAGTTCTGTGTCCTGCGTGATCATCACCTCCATATATGTCTGAAGCGATACTTCCATCTTGACATCACATCCAGTACACTACGATTCTCGATAAACCCAGAAGAGGTGTACACAGAACCGGTTAAGGTCCCCAACCACCAAAACTAAAGTTTACCGATTGTCGCAAGTACTAGCGATGTAAGTCTCAGGTTAAGACCATATACACCTACCCTGATGCGGCCTCCCATAGACACGCAGACATACTACCAATGGGATTCCGGGGGTCTATCCAGAGCGAAGCTGTTTTCCGTACCATCGGTAAAAACACAACCTCCTATCGCACTTGCATAAGTATCCAATACTTAAATATATGAGAACTATGCCGTTGTGCCCTCACAACGTGCACAAGCGCAATACTAGTCTATTCCGCATTATCGATGTCCGATCTCGATAATACTACGACTAGGGATATTTAATGATTAAACCTTTATGGATTGATACTGTCTCATATCATCTCAATCCGGTACTAATCATATGGACTTTCGCCATTTATAAGTCAAAGTAAATAAATTTACAAAACGGCAAAAGGCAATTCATTATCACATAGTTAATTTTGTACAATAATACAATATCATTTACAAACAGTGACGCTATGGGACATAATGTCTAACAGGGGCATTTTTAGATTAAAAATCCATGATCTAGTTAATACTTTTTGATATAATATGAAACTTTTTTATCTGCTTATCTGCTAGCATTGATTAGCTGTCTATTGGATATATTTGCGATGGCGGCACCTCCGACCAATCATTTTGCTCGTATATTTGATACGAATAAACTAAAAGGCACTGAGAACTTTGCGGATTGTGATATGGATTTGAGGATTGTCCTCAATTCTAAGAAGCTATGATATATATTTGCTATATCTCCAGATGCGTCTCCTGAAGAATTTGAGACTTTCCAGAGATGGAAGGATAATGATTTAAGGGTTAAATCATTCATACTTCGTTATCTTTCTTCTGAGCTTAAGAAGACATATTTTGAGATGCATAATGCATATAGTATGATGGCACAACTTTGTGAATCGTTCATGAACCAGGAACAGGTCATGGTTCATAGAGTTTTAATGGAATTGTTCCATTCTAAACTTGATGAAGGGAAGGCTGTGAGCCCGCATGTGCTTCATTTGATCGAGCAATTGAGGCGTCAAGATTTCACTCTCAATGAAACTCTGGGACTTAGTGTCATACTCGGTTCACTCCCAACGTCATATCGCCAGTTCATATTATACTTCAAGATGAATGGGTTTCACTGCTCTTACCGTGAGTTGCATAAGATGCTTCTCAGAGCAGGTGAAGATTTAAGGAAGGGAGTTCCGACTCGCCTTCCAAAACCCACTCCACTTTCCGATTCTTCGCAATCCAAGTCGAATGGGAAGAAGACAAAAGGAAAGAAGAAGAAAGGTTTCAATAGAGATTTTGAAGATAAGTGCCACCACTGCCAGAAAGTCGGGCACTAGAAAAGAAAATGTCTAGACTATCTGTTAGTGTTCCTAGAACATGCCAAAGATCTCTAAGTGTGATTCGTGTGTGAATATTCAAAGAAGTTGCAGAAAAATACTTACAATGAGTGGATGTAGGATTTCAAACATCTTTTCGTTTCGGAAGCTCCAAGCTTTATGTTTGCATTCCAAACTCATGGGTGAGTCTCATCTGATTAATTCAGTTTGAGCCATTTGTTCGTAATGTTATATGTTTGAGATTTGCTTATATTCAAAATATAAGTACTGTTGGGTTTCTCTAAGGTTACGGGATCGATTTCAAGTAATGAAACTATGTGTGTGAATACTCGTAAAAGCATGGTGGAATCATACTTACAACGATCGGCTTTTGCGACACAAGGAACATCAAAAATCTTCAAGCTTTTCTCCTCGAAGGTTCTCGGCTTTAGGCTCCTTTTGTTGCTCCATTTTCGGTCCAAGCTCCAAGCTTTCGAATGGTGATTCCAAGCTCACAAGTCGGTTTCCCTATCACCTTCGTAAGACCCTTAAAGCGTGCTAGCACTCCGGAAATTTTGCCGCAAAATTCCCTTATGCTTCTCCTTGAATTCGGCAATTGCAGAATTTTGAGAGCAAAAATGGCCCAAGGCCGTGAGTGAGAGAGAAGGAGAGGAAGAGAATGAATGAGTTGGTTTGGTTGTTGGAGTTGTGTATCTAATACACAAAAATGAATTTCAAAAATCCATTTACCAAAAGTCAAAGCATTAAATCCATCAGTATTCACATCAAAAGTGACATGTTGTCAATCACTCAAAGTGACTAGACATCACATCAATCAAAGTGACTAATGATTTGACGCTTGATGTGACTTATGGGCCGCACTTAAATTCGCAATGCGAGTGCGCCCGCAAACACTCCCGGGCTTGGGTTCGCTAATTCCGAATTAATGAATTTTCCGTTGCGATGTAATTAAATAATTATGCCTAGCAAAATTACTATTCATTTCGCTAACGAATTAATTCTAAATTAACTCGTTCGCCCGAATTAAAATCCAATTTTAATTCCGCGTCAAAATCCAATTTCGTTTAATATATCGAATATATTAATTTTATCGATTAATTCCAAATTAATCGTTTTCTCTCTTTAAATAATATTTTATCCCAGATAAAATATCTCTGTAATTAATCCCAGATTAATTTTCTCTCTCATTAATTAATCCCAGATTAATAAAGTGCGAGTCATAAGTCATCGGTGAATCTTCAGGAAGGGACCCATGAGATCCCCGGATATGTTGGCAGTAAATACGGTCGTCGAACTATCCGAACACGTACGTACCTAGTACTACATTTATACCGATTTACAAGACACGGTTGGCTTCTAGCAAAGCACCGTGCCTACCCAATTCTCCAGAAATATTCTTACTGGAATATGTGATATATATGAGGCGTAGTATACGTAGTATTGCCTATTTCGATCCAGTATCGGATGTCACGTGCAAGGCCTGTGGCTGGAAATGTGTCTGCCCCGTACGAAGCACATATCGGATCTCTGGTAACTAGTCTCTATAATCGGATAAACATGACCTAGTCAAAATATCCTGATAGCTGCAACATATAAGAGAACCAATTTCGTATCCTACGTGATCATCATCTCCACTATGACTGGAGTTATACTTCCATCTCGACATCACACCCAATACACTACGATTCTCAATATACCCAGAAGAGGCATACACAGAACCTGTTAAAGCCCTGGATGACCAAAACTAAAGTATATTGATTGTCGCAAGTATTAGCGGTGCAAGTCTCAGGTTAAGACCAAATACACCTACCTTGATTCGAACTTCCATATACACATAGTCATACTACCAATGGAATTCCGAGGGGTCTATCCAGAGCGAAGCTGTTTCTGTACCATCGGTAAACACAACCTCATATTACACTTGCATGAGTATCCTATACCCAAATATATGAGAACTATGCCGTTATGCTCCCACAACGCGCACAAGTGCAATACTAGTCTATTCCGCATTCTCGATGTCCAATCTCGATAATACTACGACTCGGGATATTTAATGATTAAACCTTCATGGATTGATACTGTCTCATATCATCTCAATCCGGAACTAATCATATGGACCTTTCATCATTTATATATCTTGGTGATCTAATCAAAAAGGATAAAAGAGCAATTTCCTTTGTCACATAGTTAATTTGTACAACAACACCATGATCTGTACAAATAGTGATGCTATTGGCCATAACTGTCCAACAATCTCCCACTTGGCCTATAGGCAATCACTCAAGTGTCCTACACCTGAACTATGTACTGTTTTCTCAAACTTCTGTTGAGAAAAAACTTTCTTCAGCAGATTTACAGTATTATCATCTGATGCGATTTATTCGATCATCACATCGCCACGATGTATGATCCGAACGAATCAGATGAATAATTGAAGTATATATTTGGATCGTTGATGAGACCATTAATTCTTTAGCCTGTGCTGTAGCCTAGCTCAGCTGCTAACATAATTATTCCTAATCTAATTAGGATTATTATCAATCCAAAAGGCTTCTATTGCTGCCTCAGATGCAGCAATAATCCACTTTTGTTGTTTATTCGGTTGTTTATCAATCCATCTCACTGTTCCATTATTCAATCTTTATAGTACCGTTGTTACGACTTATAGTCATTTTATCGGTTAGGAAACTTGTAGCAGTGAAACCAGTCACTTCAAGTTCTCATTCTCTATAGTATAAGAAAGCATCCTTAGTTCATCTAAGATACTAAAGGATGTTCTTAACATCAATCCAGTGACTATCACTTAGATTGGCCCGATTGTGACTCCATATGCTCAAAGCATATGAGACACCAGGTCGCGTACATTTCTATCAATGTACGAGTACTCGGAGAGTGTGAACAACCTTTAGATCTATCCCAGTAGATCTTTATTCCTAGAATAAAGGTTATTTCTCCCAAGAATTCTACGGAGAATTTTCATGAAAGCCAAGCTTTCACCAATTGTTTTATTTTGGGAATATCATTTCCAAGAAATGACATATCATCATTATTTAGGACAACCACTGTCAGTGCACTCCCACTAACCTCCTTATATACACAAGAATCATTTTCGTTTTTGAATTAAATCATACACCATTATGATTACATCAAAACGATAATTCCAAGAACACAATGCTTGCTTCAATCCATAAATGGATCGAATAACCTGCAAACCTGTTTGCTAGTTTTGGTACGATAAAACCGTCAGGATGTTATAAACATCGTCCAAAGGGTTTCCGTTAAGGAAAGCGGTTTTGGCATTCAGCTGCCATATTTCATGAATGGAATATGCAGCATTAGCAAGCATTATCCAAATGGATTTAACCATGGCAACAGGTAAAAGGTTTCATCGTAATCGATACAATGTTGATAACGATACATTTTCGCTACAAGCCTAGCTTAGTACGTGGGTATGTTGCCTTCCATGTATGTCTTCCTTGAAGACGGATATAGTACCAATAGGCATAATGCCTTCCGGTACATCAACTAGTGTCCAAATAAGTTGGTATACATGGAATCCATTTCGGATATCATGACACTTTGCCATAATAGGGAGTCGATACCTTGTATCACTTCCTCATACGTAGTCAGATCGTATTCCTTAATAAGATTGACATCTTTATGAGGTGAGATCAGAAACCTATACCCCAGGTTATTTTCTGACTCTCTCCGACTTACGCGGTTCTTGTGTATTCGAAGATTATTGGTATAGTTTCATCCTTGATGAACTATTTGTGTTCCATTTAAGGAATCAGTGCCTGTAATAGTATTACTCCGATTTTCATCAGTTTTACTATCCTCCCACCTACCACTGCATATATGTATTCCTCTTAGGAAAACCGCATGGCGAGCAACAATTACATTGTTCTCTAGTGAGTTGTATAAGTGCTATACTTTGGTTTCCCTAGGATAACCCACAACTTAGGCACTTATCCGATTTGGGTTCTAGTTTGGTATCATCCAAATATATGCCCAGCATTCCCAAATCTTCAGGAATGAGAAAACCTAGTTTCTTTCCTGTTCATATCTAATATGAAGTCTGTCAAACAGATTTTTATGGAACCTTTTTCAAAATAAGTTTTACACTGTTAATGCTTATCCTTTGAAGGAAATGGTAGCTCAGAGCGACTCATGATTAACCTTATCATGTCCAACAAAATTCGGTTTCTCCGTTCGGACTCACCGTCAAATTGACGTGTTCCGGGAGGAGTCCTCATTTAAAGAATACTATACTCTTTCAAGTATATGAGAAACTTATTGCTTAAGTATTTTCATCAAGGTCTAACCGTGATGGTTTTAATACTCTAGCCGATCTGTTTTATCTACTTCGTGTCGAAACTCTTTGAATTGATCAAAAGTTTCCGATTCGTGTTTCAAAAGAAACACATAACCATAACGCGATGCCACATCCGTAAAGGTCACGAAACATTCATATCCACCTCCAGCCTAGCTAGACATGGGCCCACTTATGTCAAAGGCTAACAGATCGATGGCATTTACACTTATACCAAGTAAAGGTGTTTTAGGCACTTTGCCCAATAAACTAGATTCGTAGACATCATTTGAATAGAATCAAATCCGTCCTAGTATCCATTATTCGAAAGTGTGGATATACGATTCTTGTTAAATTGTGTCCCAGACAACAATGCCACAATTAAGTCTCAACTGATTACTCAGTTTGAGCTATTAGTTTGTCATGTCAAATGTATGAGATTTATTTATATTCAAAATATAAATACTGTTATTCACATCTAATGTGTTTATCTCAATATCATCTTTATAAAATAAAACACTTTAGTGTTCTAGAATATAAAGGTATATCCGCAACAGATTATACTCTGATGTAGAGATAATGTTTCTAGTCAAACTAGTTACATTATAACAGTTTCCTAATTTAAGTACACACCTGAAGGGTAGTTCCTAAACTTAGGTTTCTGCGGTTAAAGCAGCGACTTTTGTCCCGTTCTCAATTCGCAGATAGATCTCATCTGAAGTCAGTATCCTGCTCATACCAGATTCTGGACACCAGTACATATTTTATGTACCACACTCAGTATCTAAAATCCAATTTTAATACTAGTAATGAACATGTTTATCACAAACATATTTGAAGTCAGAGCCTTGCACCGTCTTCACTTCCTTCACGTCTGCCTTGTCCATACGGCAGTCACGCTTCCAGTGACTCCGTTTGCCACAGTTTAGGCAGACATTTTAGGATATGTCCTTTGTCTTCCCAGAAGATTATAATGACTTTGCCTTTGCCCCTTTTCCACACCCTAGAAGCCTTCGGCCAAGCCTTGGCCTTCTGGAATGTCGAAGTAAGATGCGTCTTGCGCTTCTTGCCTATTACAAACTCTGGCTTTGTCTCATTGAGAATAGCCATTAACTCTCCAAAAGTTTACTATTGCAATTCAGTACTTCTAAGATCTAAGGATAGATCTATGAAGATCCTTCAATTTCATTATCATACTATAAGGATCTAATCCTTAGTTCTGATTAAGAAATTAAGGAGTCCAATTGGAAAGCATAATGGATTAAGCACTAAAGTTATCATCACATGAATCTTCCAAAGATCATGCTCTACTATTTGCTTAACTCCGGGATTAGGCCCAAGATGTTATTCTATCAAATAGAATAACTTCTCAGTTTTCAGGACTATCCTGAAGTTTTATTCCCAATTTGAAAATTAAAGTCGTTTAAATACATTTTCACCCAGGATTATGTTTTAAACACTAATCTTTCAATTATCTTGATTCTAATAGTCCAACTATTTAATCAACGATTTTAGGTACTATTGATTATAATGATTACTATAGTCCAACTATATAATCAACTATAATTTAATAGATTAAATTCAATTATATTGATTACTATAATCCAATTATAAAATCAACTATTAATTGAAATTAGTTAATTCAAATATATTGATTACTATAATCCAATTATATAATCAACTATAACGAAATAGTTTGAATACAGTCCAACTGTTTAATTAAAACAACATTAAATATTAGTCCAACTAATATATTAATATATTTGACGAAAAATTGTAATGAGCGCGTGTGGCAAGTAACTAAACGAATATTGCAAACTTAATACTTGCCTCCCACTATTTTTCGGCGAGCCTCTAACCCTCTGTGGTGTACTCGGGAAACCTTGTTTCCTAGTGGGCTAGGATCCCGTTAAATAACACACAATCTTGACTTTGGACAACAAATTGTATGATAATTAACTAGGTAAGATCTATTGGATCCCATCCAATTCATAGATCCAGTAGGTGGACATCCAAGTCCGAAACATATATCTTATATATGCCAATATATCCAATATATTGCCTAACCTTTTTCCTCTGAATCAACTAAGCCTTGGCTTTGGCACAACAAACTTAGTGATCCCAGTTAAGCGGAACCCATTGACGTTGGAAAGCTTCGTAATCAATGTCGATGGACAAGAAGTGATCTTGACTTTGGCCAACAAATCACAACTTGGACAAGACACCAATATGGAACAAAGCCTTCATGATTCAAACACATCCGTGATGGACAAAGGTCTTGACTTTGGCCAACAAACCAATGCCAGTCTTGGATCTTGAGTAAGAATCACTCAATGGAAGGAAAACGCTTAATATTTGTTGAGGGTTTTTCGCGTAAATTGGCAACCAATTAATTATCTTTGATTAGGTCTCATCATACACCCTTAAGCATGCATTCTAAAAGCATAATAAGGCGCGGTAAATAAATTAATAATGATATGCGGATGGATATTTAAAACATTTTGTTCCTAGAACAAATCTCTCCATTTCCTCTCTCCCGCTAGCACAAATCAATGGATGGAAAAATGCTTAATATGTAGTGAGGGTTTTTCACGTAATTGGCAACCAATTAATTATCTTTGTTAAGGTCTCATCATCATTCACCCTTAAACATGCATTCTAAACACATAATAAGGCGCATATAAATAAAACAATAATGATATGCGGATGGATATTTAAAACATTGTTCCTAGAACAAATCTCTCCATTTCCTCTCTCCCGCTAGCACAAGTATTACTTCTACCCGATTACATAACACTTCTAAAGAAACCTCATTTACATTGAGGGGAATAGATGAGAAGAGAAATACACAGAGTCAAGAGGTAATAGGCTGGACACGCAAGTCCAATTTAACAAATTCTAAATTTATTACAACAATTTCCAAAATTGCCATCACCCATCTAATATCCATCCGATATACATTATTCATACATCGCATCCATGTAATCAGACAAGCATGTTATCAATCAATCTAATCCAATTAATTAATCTGAAAATTAATGACCATCCAATGTTCAAACAACGATTTGATTTTGCGCGAGTCAAACTCGTTTTGCGAATAAGTACTCAAAGTACGAATTCTTGAATTATATTAAACTACAGCATTAAATCCAATTTAATTTGCATTTAATGCTAATTCTATATTTAATTCCAAATTAAATATTACACTTTATTAACGAACGTTTACGACTTAGATTCCAAATCTAATCGTTATGGGTTTCAAAGCCCAATTAACATCCAATGTCAATTTAATTTAAAGTCCAATGGGCTTTTAATTAATTTCTAAGGCATGGACTTTTGGTCAATATGGGGCAAACCCAAATACCAAAGGCCATTTAAGGAATCACCCTTAAATGGATAGATTTGCGATGACGGCACCTCCGACCAATCATTTTGCTCGTATACTTGATACGAATAAACTAAAAGGCGCTGAGAACTTTGCGGATTGTGAAATGGATTTGAGGATTGTCCTCAATTCCGAGAAGGTATGATATATATTTGAAGGTCCATTAGCGCTTGCTATATCTCCATATGCGTCTTCTGAAGAATTTGAGACTTTCCAGAGATGGAAGGATGATGATTTAAGGGTTAAATCATTCATACTTAGTTCTCTTTCTTCTGAGCTTAAGAAGACATATTTTTAGATGCATGATGCATATAGAATGATAGCACATTTCGGAAGCTCCAAGCTTTATGTTTGCATTCCAAACTCATGGGTGAGTTTCCTTATCACCTTAAAAGGCCCCCAAAGTGCTAGCTTTGCTTGAAATTTTTGCAACAAAAATTTCCTCAAGAAGAGAGAGTA
>SKCR01054471.1:0-29691 GCA_019454045.1 Zanthoxylum bungeanum | reverse complement strand
CTTCGATTGCCGAATACTCTCTCTTCTTGAGGAAATTTTTGTTGCAAAAATTTCAAGCAAAGCTAGCACTTTGGGGGCCTTTTAAGGTGATAAGGAAACTCACCCATGAGTTTGGAATGCAAACATAAAGCTTGGAGCTTCCGAAATGTGCTATCATTCTATATGCATCATGCATCTAAAAATATGTCTTCTTAAGCTCAGAAGAAAGAGAACTAAGTATGAATGATTTAACCCTTAAATCATCATCCTTCCATCTCTGGAAAGTCTCAAATTCTTCAGAAGACGCATATGGAGATATAGCAAGCGCTAATGGACCTTCAAATATATATCATAGCTTCTCGGAATTGAGGACAATCCTCAAATCCATTTCACAATCCGCAAAGTTCTCAGCGCCTTTTAGTTTATTCGTATCAAGTATACGAACAAAATGATTGGTCGGAGGTGCCGCCATCGCAAATCTATCCATTTAAGGGTGATTCCTTAAATGGGCTTTGGTATTTGGGTTTGACCCATATTGACCAAAAGTCCATGCCTTAGAAATTAATTAAAAGCCCATTGGACTTTAAATTAAATTGACATTGGATGTTAATTGGGCTTTGAGACCCGTAACGATTAGATTTGGAATCTAAGTCGTAAAGGTTCGTTAATAAAGTGTAATATTTAATTTGGAATTAAATATAGAATTAGCATTAAATGTAAATTAAATTGGATTTAATGCTGTAGTTTAATATAATTCAAGAATTCGTACTTTGAGTACTTATTCGCAAAACGAGTTTGACTCGCGCAAAATCAAATCGTTGTTTGAACATTGGATGGTCATTAATTTTCAGATTAATTAATTGGATTAGATTGATTGATAACATGCTTGTCTGATTACATGGATGCGATGTATGAATAATGTATATCGGATGGATATTAGATGGGTGATGGCAATTTTGGAAATTGTTGTAATAAATTTAGAATTTGTTAAATTGGACTTGCGTGTCCAGCCTATTACCTCTTGACTCTGTGTATTTCTCTTCTCATCTATTCCCCTCAATGTAAATGAGGTTTCTTTAGAAGTGTTATGTAATCGGGTAGAAGTAATACTTGTGCTAGCGGGAGAGAGGAAATGGAGAGATTTGTTCTAGGAACAATGTTTTAAATATCCATCCGCATATCATTATTGTTTTATTTATATGCGCCTTATTATGTGTTTAGAATGCATGTTTAAGGGTGAATGATGATGAGACCTTAACAAAGATAATTAATTGGTTGCCAATTACGTGAAAAACCCTCACTACATATTAAGCATTTTTCCATCCATTGATTTGTGCTAGCGGGAGAGAGGAAATGGAGAGATTTGTTCTAGGAACAAAATGTTTTAAATATCCATCCGCATATCATTATTAATTTATTTACCGCGCCTTATTATGCTTTTAGAATGCATGCTTAAGGGTGTATGATGAGACCTAATCAAAGATAATTAATTGGTTGCCAATTTACGCGAAAAACCCTCAACAAATATTAAGCGTTTTCCTTCCATTGAGTGATTCTTACTCAAGATCCAAGACTGGCATTGGTTTGTTGGCCAAAGTCAAGACCTTTGTCCGTCACGGATGTGTTTGAATCATGAAGGCTTTGTTCCATATTGGTGTCTTGTCCAAGTTGTGATTTGTTGGCCAAAGTCAAGATCACTTCTTGTCCATCGACATTGATTACGAAGCTTTCCAACGTCAATGGGTTCCGCTTAACTGGGATCACTAAGTTTGTTGTGCCAAAGCCAAGGCTTAGTTGATTCAGAGGAAAAAGGTTAGGCAATATATTGGATATATTGGCATATATAAGATATATGTTTCGGACTTGGATGTCCACCTACTGGATCTATGAATTGGATGGGATCCAATAGATCTTACCTAGTTAATTATCATACAATTTGTTGTCCAAAGTCAAGATTGTGTGTTATTTAACGGGATCCTAGCCCACTAGGAAACAAGGTTTCCCGAGTACACCACAGAGGGTTAGAGGCTCGCCGAAAAATAGTGGGAGGCAAGTATTAAGTTTGCAATATTCGTTTAGTTACTTGCCACACGCGCTCATTACAATTTTTCGTCAAATATATTAATATATTAGTTGGACTAATATTTAATGTTGTTTTAATTAAACAGTTGGACTGTATTCAAACTATTTCGTTATAGTTGATTATATAATTGGATTATAGTAATCAATATATTTGAATTAACTAATTTCAATTAATAGTTGATTTTATAATTGGATTATAGTAATCAATATAATTGAATTTAATCTATTAAATTATAGTTGATTATATAGTTGGACTATAGTAATCATTATAATCAATAGTACCTAAAATCGTTGATTAAATAGTTGGACTATTAGAATCAAGATAATTGAAAGATTAGTGTTTAAAACATAATCCTGGGTGAAAATGTATTTAAACGACTTTAATTTTCAAATTGGGAATAAAACTTCAGGATAGTCCTGAAAACTGAGAAGTTATTCTATTTGATAGAATAACATCTTGGGCCTAATCCCGGAGTTAAGCAAATAGTAGAGCATGATCTTTGGAAGATTCATGTGATGATAACTTTAGTGCTTAATCCATTATGCTTTCCAATTGGACTCCTTAATTTCTTAATCAGAACTAAGGATTAGATCCTTATAGTATGATAATGAAATTGAAGGATCTTCATAGATCTATCCTTAGATCTTAGAAGTACTGAATTGCAATAGTAAACTTTTGGAGAGTTAATGGCTATTCTCAATGAGACAAAGCCAGAGTTTGTAATAGGCAAGAAGCGCAAGACGCATCTTACTTCGACATTCCAGAAGGCCAAGGCTTGGCCGAAGGCTTCTAGGGTGTGGAAAAGGGGCAAAGGCAAAGTCATTATAATCTTCTGGGAAGACAAATGACATATCCTAAAATGTCTGCCTAAACTGTGGCAAACGGAGTCATTGGAAGCGTGACTGCCGTATGGACAAGGCAGACGTGAAGGAAGTGAAGACGGTGCAAGGCTCTGACTTCAAATATGTTTGTGATAAACATGTTCATTACTAGTATTAAAATTGGATTTTAGATACTGAGTGTGGTACATAAAATATGTACTGGTGTGCAGAATCTGGTATGAGCAGGATACTGACTTCAGATGAGATCTATCTGCGAATTTAGAACGGGACAAAAGTCGCTGCTTTAACCGCAAAAACCTAAGTTTTTGAACTACCATTCAGGTGTGTACTTAAATTAGGAAACTGTTATAATGTAACTAGTTTGACTAGAAATATTATCTCTACATCAGAGTATAATCTGTTGCGGATATACCTTTATATTCTAGAACACTAAAGTGTTTTATTTTATAAAGATGATATTGAGATAAACACATTAGATGTGAATAACAGTATTTATATTTTGAATATAAATAAATCTCATACATTTGACATGACAAACTAATAGCTCAAACTGAGTAATCAGTTGAGACTTAATTGTGGCATTGTTGTCTGGGACACAATTTAACAAGAATCGTATATCCACACTTTCGAAGAGTGGATACTAGGACGGATTTGATTCTATTCAAATGATGTCTACGAATCTAGTTTATTGGGCAAAGTGCCTAAAACACCTTTACTTGGTATAAGTGTAAATGCCATCGATCTGTTAGCCTTTGACGTAAGTGGGCCCATATCTATCTAGGCTAGAGGTGGATATGAATATTTCGTGACCTTTACGGATGTGGCATCGCTTTATGGTTATATGTTTCTATTGAAACACGAATTGGAAACTTTTGATCAATTCAAAGAGTTTCGACACGAAGTAGATAAAACAGATCGGCTAAAGTATTAAAATCGTCACGGTTAGACCGTGGTGGAAAATACTTAAGCAGTAAGTTTCTCATATACTTGAAATAGTATAGTATTCTTTCAATGAGGACTCCTCCCGGAACACGTCAGTTTGATGGTGTGTCCGAACGGAGAAATCGAATTTTGTTAGACATGATAAGGTTAATCATGAGTCGCTCTGAGCTACCATTTCCTTCAAAGGATAAGCATTAACAGTGTAAAACTTATTTTGAAAAAGGTTCCATAAAAATCTGTTTGACAGACTTCATATTAGATATGAACAGGAAAGAAACTAGGTTTTCTCATTCCTGAAGATTTGGGAATGCTGGGCATATATTTGGATGATACCAAACTAGAACCCAAATCGGATAAGTGCCTAAGTTGTGGGTTATCCTAGGGAAACCAAAGTATAGCACTTATACAACTCACTAGAGAACAATGTAATTGTTGCTCGCCATGCGGTTTTCCTAAGAGGAATACATATATGCAGTGGTAGGTGGGAGGATAGTAAAACTGATGAAAATCGGAGTAATACTATTACAGGCACTGATTCCTTAAATGGAACACAAATAGTTCATCAAGGATGAAACTATACCAATAATCTTCGAATACACAAGAACCGCGTAAGTCGGAGAGAGTCAGAAAATAACCTGGGGTATAGGTTTCTGATCTCACCTCATAAAGATGTCAATCTTATTAAGGAATACGATCTGACTACGTATGAGGAATTGATACAAGGTATCGACTCCCTATTATGGCAAAGTGTCATGATATCCGAAATGGATTCCATGTATACCAACTTAGTTTGGACACTAGTTGATGTACCGGAAGGCATTATGCCTATTGGTACTATATCCGTCTTCAAGGAAGACATACATGGAAGGCAACATACCCACATACTAAGCTAGGCTTGTAGCGAAAATGTATCGTTATCAACATTGTATCGATTACGATGAAACCTTTTACCTGTTGCCATGGTTAAATCCATTTGGATAATGCTTGCTAATGCTGCATATTCCATTCATGAAATATGGCAGCTGAATGCCAAAACCGCTTTCCTTAACGGAAAGCTTTTGGACGATGTTTATAACATCCTGACGGTTTTGTCGTACCAAAACTAGCAAACAAGGTTTGCAGGTTATTCGATCCATTTATGGATTGAAGCAAGCATTGTGTTCTTGGAATTATCGTTTTGATGTAATCATAATGGTGTATGATTTAATTCAAAAACGAAAATGATTCTTGTGTATATAAGGAGGTTAGTGGGAGCGCACTGACAGTGGTTGTCCTAAATAATGATGATATGTCATTTCTTGGAAATGATATTCCCAAAATAAAACAATCGGTGAAAGCTTGGCTTTCATGAAAATTCTCCGTAGAATTCTTGGGAGAAACAACCTTTATTCTAGGAATAAAGATCTACTGGGATAGATCTAAAGGTTGTTCACACTCTCCGAGTACTCGTACATTGAAAGAAATGTACGCGACCTGGTGTCTCATATGCTTTGAGCATATGGAGTCACAATCGGGCCAATCTAAGTGATAGTCACTGGATTGATGTTAAGAACATCCTTTAGTATCTTAGATGAACTAAGGATGCTTTCTTATACTATAGAGAATGAGAACTTGAAGTGACTGGTTTCACTGCTACAAGTTTCCTAACTGATAAAATGACTATAAGTCGTAACAACGGTACTATAAAGATTGAATAATGGAACAGTGAGATGGATTGATAAACAACCGAATAAACAACAAAAGTGGATTATTGCTGCATCTGAGGCAGCAATAGATGCCTTTTGGATTGATAATAATCCTAATTAGATTAGGAATAATTATGTTAGCAGCTGAGCTAGGCTACAGCACAGGCTAAAGAATTAATAGTCTCATCAACGATCCAAATATATACTTCAATTATTCATCTGATTCGTTCGGATCATACATCGTGGCGATGTGATGATCGAATAAATCGCATCAGATGATAATACTGTAAATCTGCTGAAGAAAGTTTTTTCTCAACAGAAGTTTGAGAAAACAGTACATAGTTCAGGTGTAGGACACTTGAGTGATTGCCTATAGGCCAAGTGGGAGATTGTTGGACAGTTATGGCCAATAGCATCACTATTTGTACAGATCATGGTGTTGTTGTACAAATTAACTATGTGACAAAGGAAATTGCTCTTTTATCCCTTTTTGATTAGATCACCAAGATATATAATGATGAAAGGTCCATATGATTAGTTCCGGATTGAGATGATATGAGACAGTATCAATCCATGAAGGTTTAATCATTAAATATCCCGAGTCGTAGTATTATCGAGATTGGACATCGAGAATGCGGAATAGACTAGTATTGCACTTGTGCGCGTTGTGGGAGCATAACGGCATAGTTCTCATATATTTGGGTATAGGATACTCATGCAAGTGTAATATGAGGTTGTGTTTACCGATGGTACAGAAACAGCTTCGCTCTGGATAGACCCCTCGGAATTCCATTGGTAGTATGACTATGTGTATATGGAAGTTCGAATCAAGGTAGGTGTATTTGGTCTTAACCTGAGACTTGCACCGCTAATACTTGCGACAATCAATATACTTTAGTTTTGGTCATCCAGGGCTTTAACAGGTTCTGTGTATGCCTCTTCTGGGTATATTGAGAATCGTAGTGTATTGGGTGTGATGTCGAGATGGAAGTATAACTCCAGTCATAGTGGAGATGATGATCACGTAGGATACGAAATTGGTTCTCTTATATGTTGCAGCTATCAGGATATTTTGACTAGGTCATGTTTATCCGATTATAGAGACTAGTTACCAGAGATCCGATATGTGCTTCGTACGGGGCAGACACATTTCCAGCCACAGGCCTTGCACGTGACATCCGATACTGGATCGAAATAGGCAATACTACGTATACTACGCCTCATATATATCACATATTCCAGTAAGAATATTTCTGGAGAATTGGGTAGGCACGGTGCTTTGCTAGAAGCCAACCGTGTCTTGTAAATCGGTATAAATGTAGTACTAGGTACGTACGTGTTCGGATAGTTCGACGACCGTATTTACTGCCAACATATCCGGGGATCTCATGGGTCCCTTCCTGAAGATTCACCGATGACTTATGACTCGCACTTTATTAATCTGGGATTAATTAATGAGAGTGAAAATTAATCTGGGATTAATTACAGAGATATTTTATCTGGGATAAAATATTATTTAAAGAGAGAAAACGATTAATTTGGAATTAATCGATAAAATTAATATATTCGATATATTAAACAAAATTGGATTTCGACGCGGAATTAAAATTGGATTTTAATTCGGGCGAACGAGTTAATTTAGAATTAATTCGTTAGCGAAATGAATAGTAAGTTTGCTAGGCATAATTATTTAATTACATCGCAACGGAAAATTCATTAATTCGGAATTAGCGAACCCGAGCCCGGGAGTGTTTGCGGGCGCACTCGCATTGCGAATTTAAGTGCGGCCCACAAGTCACATCAAGCGTCAAATCATTAGTCACTTTGATTGATGTGATGTCTAGTCACTTTGAGTGATTGACAACATGTCACTTTTGATGTGAATACTGATGGATTTAATGCTTTGACTTTTGGTAAATGGATTTTTGAAATTCATTTTTGTGTATTAGATACACAACTCCAACAACCAAACCAACTCATTCATTCTCTTCCTCTCCTTCTCTCTCACTCACGGCCTTGGGCCATTTTTGCTCTCAAAATTCTGCAATTGCCGAATTCAAGGAGAAGCATAAGGGAATTTTGCGGTAAAATTTCCGGAGTGCTAGCACACTTTAAGGGTCTTACGAAGGTGATAGGGAAACCGACTTGTGAGCTTGGAATCACCATTCGAAAGCTTGGAGCTTAGACCAAAAATGGAGCAACAAAAGGAGCCTAAAGCCGAGAACCTTCGAGGAGAAAAGCTTGAAGATTTTTGATGTTCCTTGTGTCGCAAAAGCTGATCGTTGTAAGTATGATTCCACCATGCTTTTACGAGTATTCACACACATAGTTTCATTACTTGAAATCGATCCCGTAACCTTAGAGAAACCCAACAGTACTTATATTTTGAATATAAGCAAATCTCAAACATATAACATTACGAACAAATGGCTCAAACTGAATTAATCAGATGAGACTCACCCATGAGTTTGGAATGCAAACATAAAGCTTGGAGCTTCCGAAACGAAAAGATGTTTGAAATCCTACATCCACTCATTGTAAGTATTTTTCTGCAACTTCTTTGAATATTCACACACGAATCACACTTAGAGATCTTTGGCATGTTCTAGGAACACTAACAGATAGTCTAGACATTTTCTTTTCTAGTGCCCGACTTTCTGGCAGTGGTGGCACTTATCTTCAAAATCTCTATTGAAACCTTTCTTCTTCTTTCCTTTTGTCTTCTTCCCATTCGACTTGGATTGCGGAAGAATCGGAAGTGGAGTGGGTTTTGGAAGGCGAGTCGGAACTCCCTTCCTTAAATCTTCACCTGCTCTGAGAAGCATCTTATGCAACTCACGGTAAGAGCAGTGAAACCCATTCATCTTGAAGTATAATATGAACTGGCGATATGACGTTGGGAGTGAACCGAGTATGACACTAAGTCCCAGAGTTTCATTGAGAGTGAAATCTTGACGCCTCAATTGCTCGATCAAATGAAGCACATGCGGGCTCACAGCCTTCCCTTCATCAAGTTTAGAATGGAACAATTCCATTAAAACTCTATGAACCATGACCTGTTCCTGGTTCATGAACGATTCACAAAGTTGTGCCATCATACTATATGCATTATGCATCTCAAAATATGTCTTCTTAAGCTCAGAAGAAAGATAACGAAGTATGAATGATTTAACCCTTAAATCATTATCCTTCCATCTCTGGAAAGTCTCAAATTCTTCAGGAGACGCATCTGGAGATATAGCAAATATATATCATAGCTTCTTAGAATTGAGGACAATCATCAAATCCATATCACAATCCGCAAAGTTCTCAGTGCCTTTTAGTTTATTCGTATCAAATATACGAGCAAAATGATTGGTCGGAGGTGCCGCCATCGCAAATATATCCAATAGACAGCTAATCAATGCTTAGCAGATAAGCAGATAAAAAAGTTTCATATTATATCAAAAAGTATTAACTAGATCATGGATTTTTAATCTAAAAATGCCCCTGTTAGACATTATGTCCCATAGCGTCACTGTTTGTAAATGATATTGTATTATTGTACAAAATTAACTATGTGATAATGAATTGCCTTTTGCCGTTTTGTAAATTTATTTACTTTGACTTATAAATGGCGAAAGTCCATATGATTAGTACCGGATTGAGATGATATGAGACAGTATCAATCCATAAAGGTTTAATCATTAAATATCCCTAGTCGTAGTATTATCGAGATCGGACATCGATAATGCGGAATAGACTAGTATTGCGCTTGTGCACGTTGTGAGGGCACAACGGCATAGTTCTCATATATTTAAGTATTGGATACTTATGCAAGTGCGATAGGAGGTTGTGTTTTTACCGATGGTACGGAAAACAGCTTCGCTCTGGATAGACCCCCGGAATCCCATTGGTAGTATGTCTGCGTGTCTATGGGAGGCCGCATCAGGGTAGGTGTATATGGTCTTAACCTGAGACTTACATCGCTAGTACTTGCGACAATCGGTAAACTTTAGTTTTGGTGGTTGGGGACCTTAACCGGTTCTGTGTACACCTCTTCTGGGTTTATCGAGAATCGTAGTGTACTGGATGTGATGTCAAGATGGAAGTATCGCTTCAGACATATATGGAGGTGATGATCACGCAGGACACAGAACTAGTACTCTATAAAAGGTTGCAACCGTCGGGACAATATGACAAGGTCAGGATTGTCCGATTTAAAGAGACTAGTTGCTTGATGTCCGATATATGTTTCGTACGGGGCAGACACATCTCCAGCCCCAGGCCTAGCATGTGATCATCCGATACTGGATCGATGTACGCAATACTACGGTATACTACGCTTGATACAGATCTTATATTCCTATAAGAATATTTCTGGAGAATTGGGTAGGCATGGCGCTTTGCTAGAAGCCAACCTTGTCTTGTGAATCGGTATAGACGTAGTACGAGGTACGTACGTGTTCGGATTATCCGACGACCGGATTTACTGCCAAAATATCCGGAGATCTCTTGGGTCGCTTCCTGAAGATTCACCTATGATATTTGATTCGGACTTAATTAATCTTGGATTAATTACGGAGAAACTTTATCTCGGATAAAGTGCCTAGTTTAGAGAGAGAACGATTAATTTGGAATTAATCGACAAAATTATTATATTCGATATAATAATCGAAATTCGATTTCGACGCGAAATTAAAATTAGATTTTAATTCGGGCGTACGAGTTAATTTAGAATTAATTCGTAAGCGACGTAAATAATATTTCGCTAGGAGCGATTATTTATTTAAATCCGATTTAATTAACGTCGCGACGCTAGCTCGGTATTTCGGAAATATCGAACCCGAACGCGAGAGTGGACGTGGGCCCACTTTCATTGGGAAACGTGTGGGGCCCACATGACACTTGTCATTGATATGGCATTGCATGTTAATAGTGTACAAAACACTCTAAGGCATTGCATGGTGATAGTGTGCATTTCACTCAAAGGCTTTGCATGGAGTTTGAGTGTTTGACACTCTAAGCCATTGCATGGTTTATGTCATAGATTTATTATATTAATTTAATAATATTAACATAAATATAAATTGATTTTTGGTAATACAAAAATTAATTAATCAAGTCTTTACACAAAAATTCTCTCTTCTCTCTCAAATTGCCGTGAACACCATTGTCAAGGGCAAGGAAGATTTGATCTTCCACTTCTCCATTTTTGCTAGCACAAGCAAGGGATCAAAGGAGGTGATAGGGAAACCATCAAAGAGCTTGGAATAAAAAAGCTTGGAGCTTCAAGTCTTCTTCCTCCTCTTGGCCGAATCCTCCACCACTTGGAGCTTCTACCATTTGATCTTCTATTTCATCACAAGGCATTGTAAGTATGATTCCGCCATACTTCATGTTTAAATATTATATTCTTTATAGTATTTCACATGCTTAATCTTTGTTTGGGACATATATAGAAACCAACAGCCCCTCCCACTATTTCATGTAAAACTGCAATCCCCAAACAGAATACAAAACATGCGATAATCAAATCATAACATAATAGTGAAAGGTGGATTACATTTATTAGGTAGACAATTGATTGTCGATCACTCAATAGTGACTTCTGGGTTTTCGGTCCTGGTCATTTCTCGTTGTGACAGCTTTGGCATGTTCACAATGAGGCGTACCAACGTCAAACTTGTCAATGATGAATTCAAGATACTTGTGAAACCCTGACATCTTTGGCATGTTCAGGATTCCGCTTTCACTTGAATTCACCTAATATCAAATATATCTGGTACAGATAAATTTCTACCGGTCATATCCTCACAGCTTTGGCACGTTCACGGATATAGTCGCAGAAAATTTATCGATAAGCAGTATTGACAAGACGGACTAATTAATATGCATCAAATACATATTAAATTAATAACCTTATTTTAAATAGGGATTTTTCCGCAAAATATGCTTTTACTTTATTTAATCAAATTAAATAAACACATGCATGCATAAAGTCAAGATTAAAGTAAACACGGAATTTTAAAGGCATAATCATATCGGGTGTCCAGAATCAGACTCGCTTTGATATCATTTTTGTTGGGGTTTTATACGGAATTATAGGGTTAGCACAGCGGAATGCGGAAAACAAATTTTCTGATTTCAAAACTTTTTCTTGGCACAATTAAATAAACCTATTTATTTAATTAACCAATACTTAAAATCTGAAATTTTAACCTAAGAAATCATATTTCCCATAATTGCCGATTAACCCCAAAAGTTTGCACTTTATTCATTTTGGTCCTTAAATAGTCAAATACATATTTAATTGATTCAAAATTAATCCCAAAATGATTTATACATGTTTAATACATGAAAATACCGCTTGCAACACAAATCCCTAATTTTTCTGAAACTACCGAGAGGGGTGCATATTTTCCCTTAATTGCGATTTGGCCCAATTAATTTGTTCAAAATATGTCAAGATCAAATCCAATCAATCCCAAATTGGATATACATCATATATACATCAGAATATGCAACATATATGAAAATCTCTGAAATTGGATTAGGTTTAGAATCCTAATTTCAAAAATTACACCAATTACATAATTTACACTAAATTGATTTAATCAATTCAATAATTCACCAAACAGGTCTCACCACTTGAAATAACTTAAGAACAATTCTAGGTTATAATTGAGTGGAATTAAAACTCTAGAATGGCAACTTTAATCACCAATTAATCAAATAAGCATAATTACTCCTAATTAGCTTATTAATTAATCATACATGCTAAACACCTTCAAACAAATTTCCAACACATTTAATTACAAACTAAAAGAGTAGGGACATCAACTTAGCAACACAAATCGAAGCTAAGATTAATAGAAATATTTTCTAAGTTGAAGTATGTTAAGAAATACTTACAAAAATTCCAAATTTTAGCTTTGTTTTCCTTTCTTTCTTCAAATTTTCTCTCAACTCACTTTGTAAATATTTGTGAAACTTTTCAAAGTGTTGTAAATGAAAAAACAAAATAATTTTTTTAAATCAATCACACCTTGGCCGAATATTACAACAACAAAAATAAATAACAATTATTTAAATTTTGTTTAATTTCCATTGGAACACATTTTACTTTAATAAAGATAACATTTATCTTTCATAAAGTAAATTCACAAATGGACCAATGGTATCAAACCATTTAAAAGAAAAAATCATTACTTAAGATAATTTTATATTAATTAATTTAATTATTTAAAAATTAAACAATTATTAAATATAAAATAATTCTTAATATATGTATTATAATTACATTAAATATCTCAAATACATATATTAATGATATATGTCCAATATCACAAATTTATATTTAATTAATGTGTATTTAATAAAATCAAGTATTAAATACAAATACACATTAATTCGGAAATGACGATTAGGTCCCGATTACATGTATTTTTCGTTTAACCATTAAATGAGCTATAAATAATCAGTATTATTCATAACAGTTGCCCTAATGCTCTACGAGTATATTTCATTAGTGAGACTCTCTAATTTCAGGCATATCCGTCACGAAATCAAATTTCGTGTCCATAATTCACCCACTCGTAAATTATGACAAACACGGATAAACTCTCTGAACCATACAAGTCGAGGTCACTGCATACGTATAATCCATTCATCACATGTATCCGAATTATTCCATAGATATAGATATAAACGTCAAATCTCTATAGATATAATCATGTCGACGTTTCTATTAGCAATCCCTTAATAATACTTAGATCTGATTTCTACAGTGTACCACAGACCCATGGATTTAACAGATTGCTAATTCCATATTGAATACATATGCTCTATACACAAAACTGATGGATCATTTCTTGATACGCACATGATATCCTGAGCATCAGTCCACACCCAACGAACAGACAGAGGTCTGATCTAAATAGATCGGTGACGTGACTGCCATCTAAGTGTGGAGGATAACTCATATATTAACAGTGGTATCTCAAGTCAAAGAATCATTATGCTCACTCAATCCGAAAAGATTCTTATTGATGTTGGTGTACCATCCATCAAGAATATTCAGTGAGTTGTTCAGTGTTTATCCGGTATAAACACATACGTCTATACGAGTCTCCAAGACTCATGGTTCATTGAGAGACCATCGAAATCCAAGATTCCAATATACGACATGTATCAGTCTCAACGGGTTTACTTTATTGACCAAGTAGTGTAAACCTTGACCGGGAACTGTCTAAGAATTACAACATCATGATACAACTCAATGTCAGTTGCAACGCTTTTGCAATAGTATCATAACTAATCATTCTTAGGTCTGTTACGTCTTTACCATATAAAAGAGGAAGTTATATAAAAGAAACTATTCATTTTATTCAGAATAAAATGTTACATTAGTATTTACAAGGAAATACATAATAAAATTGGCGCTCAGAGCACCAACCCTAACATCTTCAAACTCAATGTAATTGATGATGCTAATATTAATTAAATAAATAAGGCTTCTGTTTACTTGCTTGAATCTTCTACATTATGGCATGCTAGACTAGGTCACATAAACTTTAAATGTATGCATATAATGGTTAATCTTGGTTTACTGCCTAATTATACAAAAGATAATATGCATAAATGTGAAACATATGTTGAATCAAGTTTGCTAGCAAGTCCTATAAATCTGTGATTAAAAGATCAAATGAATTGTTAGAATTAATTCATATAGATTTGGGTGATTTTAAATCAATACCAAGTCGTGGTGGAAATAATTACTACATCACTTTCATAGATGATAGTAGTAGATATTGTTATGGATATTTGATACATAGCAAAGACAAATCTTTGAATATGTTTAAGATATATAAGCTGAGGTGGAAAATCAGTTAGACAAGAAGATCAAGATATTACGATCTGATAGAGGCAGAGAATATGAATCTAATGCCTTCGTAGAATTTTATACTTCTAATGGAATAATTCATCAAACAACAGCACCTTACACTCCTCAACAGAATGGGGTGGCTGAACGTAAAAAAATAGAACATTAAAAAATATGATGAATTTCATGCTTAACAGTTCTGGTTTACCACATAACATGTGGGGTGAAGCTTTACTTACAACTAACACCATCTTGAACATAATTCCACCAAAGAAGAGTGATTAATCTTCATATGAAAAATGGAAGAAAAGGCTATCGGCATACAAAATCTTGAAAGACTGGGGTTGCCTCGCAAAGGTTCAAGTTCCCTTACCTAAAAGAGTTACACTAGAACCTAAAACTATTGATTGTGTGTTTATTGGATATGCTAAAAATAGTGCAGCATACTGATTTCTAGTAATTAAATCTGAAATTTCAGATATCCAAGTAAATACCATTATTGAGTCTAATAATGCTTAATGGTTCGAGCATATATTCCCTTATATGGATAGACTTGATAAAAATAAACGTAAAGTGCTTGAATTTAGTCAAGAAAACAGGGTTGATGTTGCCTCTTCATCTGGTGTTCAAGACAAGGTTTTGGAACCAAATAAATAAACATCAACTCTCCAAGAGAAAATTTAGAACCTAGAAGAGGAAAAAGAATCAAGGTATAGGTAGCAAAAGATTAGAGACATGATTTTTTTAACCTTTCTCACAGAAGCTGAACCTCAAACATTTCAAGAGGACATAACTTTGTCTGAATCTATTTATTGAAAATAAGCAATAAATAGCGAAGTAGAATCCATTCTACAAAACCATACATGGGAGACTTACCATCTGGTTGCAAACCGATTGGTTACAAATGGATTTTCAAAAGGAAATTGAAGCCCGATGGTACTTTAATCTAATCTCTACAACACCAAACAAGTCTCACCACTTTGAAACAACTCAAGAATAATTCTAGGTCATCAATGAGTGACCTAACAATTCTAGAATGGCAACCAAGAAAGCTTACTAACTCTTTAATGGCTTTTTTTGAACAGCATACATGCATACACCTATCATTCATGCTTACAACACTCAAAACACAAACAAGAAAGAGTAGAAAACTTAAGAACAAACTATGTTATAGCCAAGAACAAAAGGAACAAATTTTCCTCTAATAGAAAGTTGGAAATACTTACTAAAATCCAAGCTTTCTTTAGTTTTTCTTCTTGTTTCTTCACTTTTTCTCTCTAACTTCTTATGTTTATATTTTGGAGGCTTGAACAAGGTTAAAGAAAATGAAAAAATATATCTCTTATATATTCTAAGGTATGGCAGAAATTTGTAAGAAATAAAAGAAAAGAGATATTTTCAATTTAATCAAATTAAACAAATATCAAAGAAGTCAAACTCAATTTGACAACCTTTTCTTTTAATGTAAAGTCAACAATTTACACTTAATAATCATTTCCCAACATTATCATTTGGTAAGATATTTATATTTTAATTACTTTGATTATTTAACAATTAAATAATTAATTAATTAATTAAATACAAATATCTCAAATATATGTTTTATATTTACTTTAAATATCTCAAATACATATATTAATGATATATGTCAAATATCTTAATTTGACAATTAATTAATATGTATTTAATAATATCATATATTAAATACAATACATATTAGTTAGGAAATGACGGATCGACCCCTAAAGCATGTATCTTTCGTTTAACCATTAAACGATTTATAAATAATCACCATTATTCATAAATATGGTCCTAGTGCTCCATGAGTATATTTCATTAGTGAGACTCTATAGGTTTAGGCATATCCGTCATGAAATCCTATTTTATGTCCATAATTCACCCACCCGTAAATTATGACGACCACTGATAAACTCGCTGAACCATACAGGTCGAGATAATTGCATACGTATAATCCCTCCATCATAGGTATCCGGATTATCCCAGAGATATAGATGTAAATGTCAAATCTCTATAGGTATAATGTCGTCGACGTATCTATTAGCAATCTTTAAATAACATTCGGAACTCATTTCCGAAGTATATTATGGCCATAGATTTAACAGATCGCTAATCACATTTGGACTAACTATGCTCTGTACACAGAACTGACGGATCCTATCTTGACACACAAAAGATATCATGAGGATCGGTCCATACCCAACGAACATGCGGAGATCTGATCTAAATAAATCGATGACGTGACTTCCATCTAAGTGTGGAGGATGTCTCATACATCCACATCGGTATCTCAAGTCGAAGGACCACTATGCTACTCAACATGAAAATATTTTTATTGACGTTGGTGTACCATCAATTAAGAATATTCGGTGAGTCGTTCAGTGTTTATCCAATATAAACACCTACATGTCTATATGAGTCTCCCATAACTAATGATTTATTGGGATAAATCATCGGACCAAGTCTCGATATACGACATGTACTGGTCTCAGCGGATTTAACTAACCGACCCGTGTTAGTAAATCTTGACCAGAAACTTTATTTGATAATATACTTCTAGTAGTGTTACTTTCCAATGTCAATTACAAACTACTTTACCGCTTATTTTGAATATTGACTATGGTACCATGAGATTATTATAAAGTTGACAATACCTGCGTGGTAGCTGAGAGAGAGAAATGAAAATTTGATATGTTGAACGAATGTTGTTTGAACAGATTGGTTGAAAAAGGAAGACTTAATAAAATCTAAAAAAAAATAAGAGTGATCTGAAATGCGCTAGAAAATCTGCTATTTTGTTCACCTCCCAGTAAGTATAACGAATTTTTGAGCAAATCATAAAATATCATCTTAGCAAGACCTAAGGGGTCCAATGAAGCCAAACTCCATTATCGAACCAGTGAACCACAACATGAAAATTAGTTTCCATAACACAACGCTGGTCGATTTTATGTTGAATGATCGCTTATTCCAATCTTCATTTCTTTTCTTTTTCTTTTTCTTTTTTTTTTTCTCTTTTTTTTTGACGGACGTTTGCATATTTCTTGTCTATATTAGTTCTTTCATCTCATAAAGATAGGTTTATTTCCATTTTCACACAATTTAAGAAAATTTAGTTAATATAAATTATTATAATAAATTTTACTTATATGTTTTTAATTATACTCATAATATACTTATTATTTCAAGTACAATTAATGATAATTTATATTTGTTGATAATAAGACATATTAAGTAGCGATATATTAGACAATTAACAAATATGTTATTCTCAAAATAGAAAGTATACTATAATTTAAGACAAATTAAAAAGGAATGAAGCTTATTTTATGAAATAAAGCTAGCTAAAATAAAGTTAATTGACAAATAAATACAAAAATCACGTGCAAATAAGCCTAATTTAATTCTAATTAAATAGGAAACGAATTTGTGGGAATACCCCCCCCCCCCCCCCCCCCCCCCCCCCCCCAAAAAAAAAAGAAACACGAAATTATGAGAAGAGCGTATTAAGCAATAGATTGACATGAAAAATTAAATAAACATTCTTGCAATAGATTGACAGGAAATTTTTAAGATGGAAGAGTGTATTAAGCAATGTTTTAAAAACCAACCCAATCCATTGGTCCAAGATAACAAGCGGGTGAAGGGTATGTAGTCGGACGCGTAATCTGATATCGATAATAAATTATTATTTTATTATGTATTTATATATAAAATACTATAAAAATGAATATATTCAAAAAATAGTCTATACATGTCACGATACAAAATCAGGGTCAATGATATTTATGCAATTTTTTCAAATTTAATTAAAAATAAAACAAAAAAAAATCCAACACAAGCCTCGGGGACTTATAAGAACGACAAAAATACAAGATCATCAAATTTAAGATCATAAAAATTCCAACAGTAAATGCGATCACCCATATAAGTTTAAAATGAAAACAATGATCCATCAAATATGCATAATCTTTTAGCTACCTAATCTCATATCACTAGAAGAAAAATGACTTTTAGTTGGAAAATTTTTCGCCACTAAAGGTCATTTTTTCGCCACTAAAGCTATTAGTAGCGAAATATAATATCGCCACTGATCAGCCACTAAAAACGTATCACAAAAAGGTATTAGTGGCGAAATAAATTTTCCCCACTAAAGATAAGATTTTAGTGGGGAAATAAATTCGTCACTAAAGAGTTCAGAATTCGCCACTAAAGGCAAAACCTTTAGTGGCGAAATGAATACATTTAGTTGCGAAAGTTAATACCTTTAGTGGCGAATTTTTTTTCCCCACCAAAAGTACTGTTTTTTTAAAAAATATAATAAAATAAAATAAATCCTAAATTTTTAATATATCATAAGATATTTTATATTGTAAAGTTTTACAATACATAAATTTTGATATATTAATTTAATGATCATATACATTAATATAAGCAAATAAAATATTTGTATTTTCAAAAATTATTGTTGATTCCGTCTTAGTTCTAAGTTTACATTTTATATCCAAACTTTAAAATTGATAAGTCTCTTCAACAGTTTGTGATGACATGAACCGACGGCTGTTGCTCCGTACAAGCTGCAATATCAACACCAGATTTAAAAATCAAATGACTATTGAACCAAAATTTATACTAATAAGTAACAACATATGAGATAAAATATAATTTGATTGAAGGGAAGGAAAAATGAGTGAAGAAAATGACAGATACATTTCCTCACTTTATCTTATATTAGTATTAATCAGAACTAGCCATGAATTGCATGAGTTGATTCTATATACCCAATACACAAGCATCGTTTCTAATTTCCCACATTTATAGAGGATTTGTGCACTAGAATTCCAATTTTAACCACAGAAGAAATGAAATTACTTAAGAAAAATAGAATACAATGGACATACTTCTAGCTCATGGATGATGGCTGCAGTTAGACCCGCCCACGGTTCCGATTTGGAATCGGAACCGAACCGGTTGGAACCGGAAGGTTCCGATTCCGGTTTTGGAACCGTAACCGTGGTCGACCGGTTCGGTTGGGGTTCAAACCCCAACGGCTACTAGCTGTTGGCTCCCTGGCCTCAAAATAAAAAAAATGCCTAATTTAAGGCATAAAAAAAATTTTAAATTATAAATTTCTAATATATCCCTAATAACAGTAATAAAACGGTTATATTTATGGGCATTTTTTGTATCAAAAAAATTCTAAAACTCTATAAATAGGATTCATTTTTCATTATTTCAACACATCAAATTCTCAAATCTCTCATTCGCAATTAGTCAATTTTTTTTATTTTTCTTACTTATTTCTTAAACGAAAAATGACAAGCTCATCTGAGAACTTCATGTCAAATATGCCAACCCAATAGATTTTTTGACAAACACACTCATACATGGGTGTGACTTGTCATTGGATTGATGCATCATTTACCATGCAAAAATGACTTATTGCATTTAAAGTTTTTGATGACCAACATACTGCACAAAATATTTATAGAATGATGAATGTAATTTTTAATGAATATGATTTAGTAGATAAAATTTTAACAATTGGATTTGATAATGCATCCATAAATACTGCATCCTTCAATGATTTAAAATCCTTATGTCAACCAAATTTAGGGGGTTGATTTTTTCATATTCGTTGTACATGTCATGTCCTTAACTTATGTGTTCAAGACGGTCTAAAATTATTATCACCTTTCCTTGATCCTATTAAAATGACACTTAATTGTATTTGGTCATATTCTCAAGTTAGGAGAGAATGGACGAAGTTTTGTAAAATAAATGGTATTAAACCGATTAAATTTTCAAGAGAAGTTCCAACACGTTGGAATTCAACTTATTTTCTTTTATGTCAAGCATTTTAATACAAATATCTATTATGTAGTTTTTTTACTCAACATGTTCAAAATGTCACACTTTATCCTAATCAATGGGATATTTGTGAAAACATTTTAGATGTTTTAAAAGTTTTTAATGAAATTACTTTAACTTGTAGCGGTGTTTATTATCCAACAGCACATTTATTTCTTCTTGAAAGTTTGAATATTGTTGGTGCTCTCGATGAACATGCTGAAAGTAGCGATCCTAATGATATTGTTTTTTTAGAAGTTATTACTGTTATGAAGGTAAAATGGTTGAATTATTTTAGAGACATTCATTTACTTTATCTTATTACTACTGTTTTTTATCCTAGATTTAAATTAGAAGGTTTGAATGATGCTTTACAAGCTTACTATGATTATTTAGGAATATTAGATGAAATTGATATTACAAGAATAATGACGAAATTAAGAAATGATTTAATTGAGTTATTTAATGATTATATTGTAAGATATAACTTAGGAACATTAGGTGAATCTAGTAGTAGCGAACCGGTAATTCAAACAAGACTTAGCGCAGTGGATCGTTGGTTATTGCAACGAAATAAAAAAGTTAGGGATACGACAACTAATAACCACGAATTAGATAATTATTTATCTACAAATTTCGAGTTTCCTACTGAAAGTTTAGTTAGTAAAAATTTTAAAATCCTTGACTGGTGGAACCGACATCAAAATAAATATCATGTTTTGTCAATTATTGCTAAAGAGATATTGACAGCACCTATTTCCACCGTTGTGGTTGAGCAAGCCTTCAGCTTGGGAGGCAATATATTGGAAGTTAGACGATCTTCATTACATCCAAGCACTCTAGAAGCAACAGCTTGTGTGGATGATTGGACTCGAATTGATCTGAGACAACCAGAAGATGCCCCCGATGATTTTGAAGATTTGTTCGATAATGCATCTGCAACAAGTGCAAACAGAACCGGAGCTGAATGATCAACTGATAATGATGATTGATAATTATAAAATTGTAAATTTACAAAGGGGAAAAATCTTAAAATTGTAATGGAACTACGTGAGCTTTGATTCCTTTCACCCTTGGAGGATACGTAGGCAACTTAAATTTTTAAAAATTTAAGCTCAAGCTCTTCAATGTAATAATTTTATTTATTTATTAAATTAATCTCATTTATTTTAATTTATTTTCGAAATTTAAAAAAAAAAGGTTCGAACCGAACCGGAACCGGAACCGAACCGGTCGGTTCCGGTTCGGTTCAAGGTTCCGATTCTGCTTCAGTGTGGAACCGGAAATCGGCCGGTTCGATTCGGTTCCGAACCGGAACCGAACCGCTGGCCGGGTCTAGCTGCAGTGCGCCAGCCAGCCTTTGAAGGCCCTCTTAGGTCACTAAATAAGTGATCACCAAAGTATATCACCTAACAAAGTCAGAGAGATTACCAAATATCAAGTGTTCAGACAGTTAGGAAACCAGTAATTGTCAAGAAGAAGAGTTTTCAAAGTGAGTAAACATATTCAGATGGTCAAAAGTAATGAAGTAGCAAATTATAATTTCTTCACCTGAAAAGCAAGAAGAAAATGAAGTACTGTCAAGGGACAAATAATAGTATATTTCAAAGGCAAAATGAAAGGCAAACAACCTTTTACATCCTGTAGCTGAATGATCAACTGTTCTATTTTACCTTACATGGCATTACATTTAGGTCAACATCTTACTTCCCCTTTCGGCTCCAAATTCGCATTTAAGAAAAGTGAATATGCATATACATATGCAAAAAAATGAAGGCTCAAATGATTATATGTGAAATAATTTTAAAATGATTTCAGGCTATTGGCATCAGCCTTTTGCCATTCTGGCCTCGATAATTTGAAAAAACTCTATATATACCAAGAATATCAAGGTTCTATAGTCACATAAGCATTCAAAAAAGAAAAAAAAAAATCATAAATCACTAAGGCAGACCTTTGAATGTACTTATTAGTTCACAAAAATATCGATAAAAAGTCTTTATCATGTTTTGGTTAAACAAACCTAAATAGTAAATGTTACAATGTAATGACCCCTAGGCCCTGGCCTCCCATCCAAAACAATGTTCTTATCCCCTAAGGAATTGGCAATCAGTAAGAAAGTGTTGAACTAAAATAGAATATTTATCTAATAATTTTCAAAACTGAGAGATTTCGGAATGACCTCTGTTGTTCACAAGCTCTGCCCACAGTCCATCAGCACCATCATGATTGATCTCCTGTAGAAAAAAATTAAAAACATAAATAACCAGCAATATAAAAGTATTTAATCTCCAAGCTTTCTCAAGTCACCAATACAACATAGCTGATGGATTAATGGTCGTAAAATTTAGCTAAATACCTAATAAAAATACCTCGTGCCATTAAATTCGTGTTTCTGCACCAAGCATAATCATTTTTACCATTTTTCAATCATTCCTAGAGCCATTTCACCTAGTAAAAATTCTCATTATTAATCAAAGAGAATTAGCAGATAATGAATGTCTTAGTAACCAAACACACTAAAAAGATAGCTCTTAACCAATTTCTACAATAATGATAATAATGTTGTTCAATATCAACACATAACCATACAAAATGATTCAATTCACTCAAATAAAAGCCCTCAATTACTTCTTCTTGCCACCTTTAGCAGAACCAGACTTGCGCGGCAACACAATCTCTCCTTTAAGCACGGGAATTTCCATAATCTCAGATAATCCACCGAACTTCTTATGAGACTTCTCGACTTGGTCGGCGTCGACGACAAGAGCAGAGCGGCCGCCAAGGTAAAACGGGTGGTTTCCCGACCAGACATCGACCACATACCCCTTCTGGGTCCCACCTGTCGTCATTACAAGCTCACCGTTACAGTTTACTTTTGCATCCTCGTAGAATTGTGGATGTATTTCCTTCTTTCGACACGTCACCACTTGGGTACGGTAATTGCTTCCCGCTGCTGCACAGTTCTTCACCTGCACAACAATTTTATTAAATTTCAATTTATAAAATAAAATTGGGTAATTAAAATGATGAATAATAAACAAACCCTAACACCCAACTTAATTGATCGAACGAAAGAATCTGAGCCTGAGATTCTTTCACCCAATTTTTCCCGGTCTTCTTCATCAGATTCTTTCGTTGATCGAACGAAAGAATCTGAGCCTGAGATTGGGTTTAGAGACATGGTTCTTGATTGTCGTCTCCTAATTTAAAATACCCAATCCAATTGTGAAAGAACATAATTGGATTTTTGATGAAGAAGAAGTGGTTACGGAAGACGAAGTCGAAAATGGGGGGATGGGGGTTGGTGGCGTTTGGTTTTGATGAAGGGAAAAAAATGAAGGGTTAGGGTCTGTTTGGTTCAACGGAGGGGAGGGATTTTAACGGAGGGGAGGGGAGGGGAGGGGAAGGATTTTAATTAAATATATGTTTGGTTCAAATGAGGGGAGGGGAGGGGATGAGAGAGTTTTTAATTAAATATATGTTTGGTTAAAGAAGAGAGGAGAGAGATTTTAAAATTAATTTACTATTTTATCCTTATAGCATTTTATAAATAAATTTAAAACAATATAGGCTTATATTATCTTTGAATTAAACAAATAATAAAATTAAAATTAAAAGCTCTACATAATACGTGTTATTAAAAATAAAATTAAAACAAATATAAGATAAGAGAATAAAAAGAATTGAATGGTGAAGCAAATATAAAAGAGATTTGTAATTAAGATAATTTTGGATTTTAATGTATAAGTAGGGATAATTTAGTCAATGCATTTAATATTTAATTGCTCACTTTCTCTCCCCTCCAAAACACCCCACTTTTGGAGGGGAGCAAAAATTGGCTTAGGAGGGATTTTGCTCCCCTCCCCTCCCCTCCCCTCCAAAAAATTGAACCAAACAACCATTATTTAAAATAATCCCTCCCCTCCCCTCCTCTCCCCTCCAAAACCCCCCAACCAAACAGAGCCTTAGGGTTTTGTAAGAGGTTTATGTCCAAAAATGGGTCTGTAAACAAAAAAAAAAAATTATGTTTTAGTAGTGAAGAAGACCGGGAAAAATTGGCATGGGCGCCAATATTTTTTTTTTTCAATTAGTGGGATTTTAGTGGGGCAAATTATATTTCGCCACTAAAAATAACCTTTTTGTGGCGAATTTAATTTTTGGGCGTTAAAAGTTATTTTCACCACTATCTTTGCCACTATAAGATACTTTTAATGGCGAAATATAATTTCGCCACTAAAAGATTACTTTTAGTGGCGAAATATAATTTCGTCACTAAAAGATTACTTTTAGTAACGAAATTTATTTCACCATTAAATTTTCGTCACTAAAAGTCAATTTTCTTGTAATATATATATATCATCATAAATAAGCCTATAGTCTATACGAATTACCTAGAAATATTGAGTTGTAAGGGATCACCACTCTAAACAACTCAAAATCCTGAGAAGTCAAATTCTACTCCTCGTAGTCCCGGTCTCCAAAATCACTACCTGAATATGTAATGAAGGGGTGAGCAAAACAACATGCTCAACAAGGATTTGAAAACTCACCTCAATTGGGTTTTCCATATATCAATATAAAATTCACAAATATAATTAAAAATATGCATTATCGATAAAATTAATCATCTGAATAAAACATGTGAATGAAATGTCACACGGGACAGTATAAGCAAGTGTCACAAAGTGTAACGATTGGTAGTTTTTACTACTGCATACAGTGGTACTGTTACGTACGGGACAAAGGCACATAAAATAAATTATATTGAGGCTCAAATATACTAATGGTATGACTTTGGGATAATCGGTAAATTCCTCGAAGTCTCGGGACGAGACTATACAATATTTCTTTTTGGACAGCCCGTGGTATTTGGGGCGTAATTTTTTCATATGAACTCCGATTTTTATGAAATTTATACCATCGAAAATATGAGATCGAGGCCTATAACTTCCGCGTTGAATATTTTCCCAAATTCGGACCGGAGATGGGTCCAAAAAGCAAGTCAAAAATTCAGTGAATAGTAATTTCGGACCCAAAAACAAAAATCTAAAATTTTCTCCAACTTCCACACTCTTCTCCAACTTTCCAAATATCAAATGATCCCACTATATAAAGAGTTCACTAATTCACAAAATTAAAATAAAATGAAAAGAAAAGAAAGAAGAAGACGTGAGGGAGGAAGAAAATGAGAAAGGAAGAAGAAGAATAAGAAAGAGAAGAAAAAAATGAGAGGAAGTAAGGGTCCAATGCCATTCACCAAGCAAAGAAAAGAAGGGAAATAATGGAAGACATGAGGGATTATAGAAAAACAAGGAAAAAGAGGTAAGAAACCCACTTGACCCATTTTATTATTTTTGGAGTTTTTAAGTTTTGATGATTAGAGTAGGTTGATTGGCTTGGATGTGATGGTTAATGAATGATTATTGTGCTAAAATGGTGATTGGGGTAAAATTCCCAACTTACTAAATTTTGGGTAAGAATTAAGTGAAGTTAGTGGATTGAATATTAGTTGGTTGTAATAGTGTTGTGGGTATTTATTTAAGTTTAATAACATGGTTTATGTGATAAGAATTGATATGGAAGTATTGGGAATGTATTTGGCCAAGAAAAACTTGAAGAACCAGTGCAGAACCTGATTTTCCAGGTTCGCGACGCGTGCTGGAAAACTAAGATTCATTTCTACGTTGTGTGCATCGCGATGCGCAACACCTTGCGTTGCGACGCGAGGTCAAATTTTTTGTAAAACTGATTTAAACCATCCCAGTTCCACCCTAGCATGTTAGAGACCACCCTTAGGGTCTCGTATCAGTTTGAGAATACACGGTACAATGTGATATAAGAATAATATGCTTTGAAATATTAAGTAAGAGCTTGAGTGGGAAAATTTAGGCTAATTTGGAATATGTTTCCTAGCCCATTTTCTAACCAAGTTGTCGATTTTAGGATCATCGCAGGAACCAGAAATTTCCCTCAGCAAGCGAATGCCAGCCAGATTCCAAAACTGTGAGTGGACCTTTTTCTCAGAACTGATTTTATTTAACAGTTTTGAATTCAGACTTACTTTTTAAAAGCATGTAGGGCGTTAGACTGAATTTTATTACATATGTTTTTTTATATATACATACAATGATGATTTAGAAAGATTATTTTTCAGCATGAGTTTTAAGTTACAAATGTTTTCAAACATGAGATTTATGTTTTTCGGGGCATGGGGGAAAAACCCACCCCAATATGTAACTTATACTGAGATGGAATTGACGGATATAGGACATGTGCACATGTAGATGATTGAGGGGACGGCGATACGTAACGCCTATAGACCCTAGTTTCAGAGCTTTGGTGGTAGCATAGATCGGCACCCCCGGTTCTAGTTTTGTGGCTTGGGGGACGACGATACGTAACGCTCCAAGACCACCAGTTTCAGAGACAGCAGTGGCATGCTTTGGGGGACGGCGATACGTAGCGCTCCAAAGTCATAGATTTGCACTGCTGGCTATAGTTAGGCGTATGAGCGGACGACGAAACGTAACGCCCTCATACATCAAGGTTTTTCAGATACAGAGCAGTTCACAGTTATCAGATTTTCAGAACACAGTTTTCAGAAAATAAGATTTTTAGAAATAAATTTCCGAAACCAGAGTTTCAAAAGCAGTTTTTAGAAAGACAAGTTTTATTAAAGATATTTCAGATGAAAATTTCGGAAAAAAGATTTCATATGCAGTGATTTATGAAACTTTGGTTTTAAAACCTAATGTTTTGAATTTAGTATTTTAGTTTCTCGTCCACTCACTTAGATCGTACAACGGTCTAACCCCCCACTGCCAGTGTTTGTTATTGCAAGGTATTCCCGGAGGACAAGCTCGAGAAAGAAAGGATACTGATGCAGTCATTAGGGTTTGGAGTCCATCCGTTCAGAGTTAGAGAGCATAAGAGTCTAGTCAGAGTCAAAATATAAGTCATGTACCAGTTTCTATTCATGTCGTAGTCGTTGTAAAGACACAAGTTTTATGTATACCATTTTTGGAGTTAAGTTTGTATGATAAGTTGTTGAGTTTGGGCTACGGTCCCTTACACAATATATATATTATATATATTATATATATATATATATATATATATATATATATATATATATATATATCAGAGAAACGAGTATCAGAAATTGAATAGCAGTTATTAGAGTCAGAGGCTTATGGGGTTAGTACGGTCTATCCTCTGCCGGTAGCATCTCTCAGATCGGGGATGTTACAAAGATGGTATCAGATCATGGTCTAGAGAGTCAATGACTGCAGTGGGTAGAGTGCTAGGGTATTGTATACATAGTTTATCTGGGATACTTGTATGCGGGGCACTACCTCTCCAGTATCCGATCCTCGAGTACGTCCTCAAGATCCATAGACAGGTTAGTAAGCTTTCCTTGATCATTCGAATAGTGTTCCTTACGAGAACAATTATACTCTAGATCCAAGTTAGGAATCTTCTTGGAGATATTCGGCCTATTACCAGAAGTATAAACAAGCTACGAAACCATATGACAAGATTTTAAGAAAAGTACCCAAGGGAGTGGAAAGATGAGTTATAAGGAAGAAAGAGAAGATGCATAGAAGTTTAAAATAGCTAGAGACAGAGAAGTAAAGAGACAGAAAGAAATAGAAAAGTTTAAGGATATCCACCCAGAGAAGTAGAAAGGGTGAGAAAGCTAGAAGAAGAGTAAGGAAATGTATTAGAATGCTTAAGTGATCAGAAGTAAGAAAGAAAGAGATACGAAATCAGACTAGTACAGGAACCTATAGTAGCCAAGAGAATAGTAAAGCCCCAATAAGTAACAGAATTTCCTAGTAGATGTAAGATTCCATCCCTCCTCAGAAAAGTTTCCTTTAAGCCAATTCAATAGCCATCAAGTACATCGTATAGATAGTAAGTTCCCTTAGTAGCAAGGAAAAAGCCAACAAGATAACAGAAGTAGGAAATCAAGGTTAGTCTTGAGAGTCCCAATGGAACGAGATGCCAAAGAGGATTTAGAGAATTTCATATCCCCAAACTCAAACCCAGATCCACAAGCAAGAAACATGAATGGTTAGTTACCTTACTCTCATCAATCTGATAGAGTCAAGACCTCAAACTATCTAGTCTTCGAACCCTTTATTGGCATTAGATAAGGAAGTTGCCCTGATGGAGCCTACCTCATACCTACTATACATGAGGAATAGACCCTACCAGAACATAGAGCACCAGAATAAGGATACTGAAGCCCGTCGAGACATAAGATGTTTACCCTAGTCCCTACCACTATAGGCATAGACGACCATAAGAAATCTGACGAGAGTTCACGTAGGATCTTGGAGGGTAGTTCACCCGGAAAAAGATTAAGGAAGTTTCGAGGTTATTAGGAAGAGAACCCAGTGTAGCCCAGAGAACAAGACAAGTCAGCACAAGGTTTGCAGCGCTAGTAAAAGTCCACAGGATAAACCAATATGGTAGAACCTAAGGATCAACCCACCAGCCAGTAGAAAACCATGGAAGTATAAAAGAATAGACACGTGAGGTTGGGGATATTTAGAAGTGATGAAGGTACTAGTATAGACCATAGAATAAAGTGCCATAGTTGTGATTGGTGGCAAGAGCAAAGAGCAGAGATTTAGGAAATAGCCAAAAGAGCGAACCACCACTAGCCTCAGTAGCATGGTTGTAGAGCCAAAGAATAGGATATGCAGACTGCAAGAAGGAAACAGAAGTGGCAAGAAGATTCATTACGTACAGTGAATAAGAAAAGAAGTTTGGAGACAGTAAGATAAGTGAAGACCTCAGAGAAATCAATAAAGAGTAATGAATCTTAAGACATGGAGTAGTCGACCAGGTCCCCTCGGAACCAATGAAGTGTTGGACAATTATGACCCATAGCATCACTATTTGTACAGATCATGGTGTTGTTGTACAAATTAACTTTGTGACAAAGGAGATTGCACTCTTATCATTTATGATTAGATCACCTAGATGTATAAATGATGAGAGGTCCCTATGATTTGTTCCTGGACGGAGAATGATATGAGACAGTATCAGTCCACGAAGGATAAAACATTAAATATCCCTAGTCAGAGTATTATCGAGATTTGACATCGATAAATACAAAAAAGACTAGTATTACACTTGTGCTCGTTGTGGGGGCACAACGGCATAGTTCTCATATATTTGGGTATATGATACTCATGGGTCGCTTCCCAAAGATTCACCGATGACGTATAACTCGCACTCTAAATTAATCTGGGATTAATTAGAAGAAAGAGAAAGTTAATCTGGGATTAATTGCGGAGATATTTTATCTGGGATAAAATATCATTAAAAGAGAGATAACGATTAATTTGGAATTAATCGATAAATTAATATATTTGATATATTAAACGAAATTAGATTTCGACGCGGAATTAA
>SKCR01054470.1:0-29698 GCA_019454045.1 Zanthoxylum bungeanum | reverse complement strand
ATTCAGACAGAGTGAATTCAAGACTTTCTTTCATTATCAACATGGTATCAGAGCTTAGATTCTCCTTTTTTTAAATTTCACTCTCTTTATTTCATCGGCACTTTGGGATCACTGTCAGTGGCGGAGCCAGGGATTCAACAGGGACAGGAGGGGCTAAGATAAAAAGTTCAACAAAAAAAATACCAAAATTTTGAAATTCATTCATATATTTAATATTTTCATTCAATACATTTACAATTGTCCTCGACGAGCTTTCATATGTTGAAAACGTTGGATAATTACTTCATTATCAATATTACAAAAAATATCCTTTTCTATGTATACTACTAGACTATCATTTAACCATTGATCTCCCATCCGATTTCGCAATCGATTTTTCACAAAATGCATAGTTGAAAATGCTCTTTCCACTGTAGCTGTGGCAACCGGTAATATCAATACTAATGTCACCAATAAATAAACTAATGGAAACACTTTATCTTTTCCAGTTTCAACAATTCTTCTTGCAAGCTCACCAATCCCTTTCAATCTTGAAAAATCATTATCAGAACCAACATCCATAATATAAACTTCAAGCTGAATTTCAAGTGCCATGAGATCCATCGAAGAAAAATCATTTGGATAAAATTCAGCAAGGCGCAGTAATTTATGTTTATCAAAAGCTGCAAACGAGTCATTTGGACATAGACATGCCAAACAAAGGAGCAACTCGGTGTTCGTCTCATTGAAGCGGTTGTTTAATTCTTGAAGTTGCATGTCCAAAACTGCATAAAATAACTCAACACGAAAACGATGTGTATTTGTGATCTTTTGACCCTTGCGTTGTGATCTCCCATTAGTCAAAAAAATATCATCCATATTAGGAAGATCAATGTCATGATTCTCACAATAGGAAGAAACTTCACCAAGTAAAGAACATTGACTAAACATATTGTAATAGCTAAATGTTGTAGCTTGAATCTTTGTTCAGAATTTCCCTCATTCGAAATAATTTCAAGCATATTAGTAATAGATGAAAACATACTAATTATGCTTAATAACGTACCATAATGTGAGCCCCAACGTGTATCAGCAGGACGTTTCAAAGTTATTTCTTGATTTAAACCTCGTCCACTTGAAATCTCATGACTATTAAGTGCTTCAATGACTGCACGAGCATGTTCTTCTTGAAGAATATCACGACGTTTTGCTGAAGCTCCAACAACATTGACTAACATAGTAATTAAATTGAAGAGAGAATTAACATCTTCATTCTTTTTCGCCACAGAAATAAGAACCAATTGAAGTTGATGGGCAAAACAATGAATAAAATAAGCACATTTATTATCCTCCAAAATGAGTGCTTTAAGGCCATTGAACTCGCCTCGCATATTACTAGCTCCATCATACCCTTGCCCACGCAGCCTAGACATACTCAATCCATGCCTAGAAAATAGCTTGTCAAGTGCCTCTTTTAGTGAAAGAGCTGTAGTACTAGTAACATGTTCAATACCGATAAAACGCTCAACCACATAGCCATTTTTATCCACATAACGCAAAACGACAGCCATTTGTTCCTTTTGATATATCACGAGACTCATCAACAAGAATAGAAAACAAAACATCACCCATCTCTCTAATAATAATATTGGTAGTTTCAACTGAAACACAAGTTACAATATCTTTCTGAATCTCATTTGATGTCAACTGAAGATTTCTAGGAGCATTTTCAAAAGTAATAGCATCAATGTCCTCATTATGGTCAGCAAGGAAATGTAGAAGCTCAAGAAAGTTACCTCGATTATTTGAATCTTTAGACTCATCATGCCCACGAAATGCAAGCCCTTGTTTTAACAGAAATCTAACACAATCAATAGTAGCATTCAAATGGGCTCGATATTCACTTCGAGTTTTTTCTGAATGTCTTGAGAAAGCTATTTCAATATGCTGCTTCTGATTCATCAACGCTTCACAATCATGTCTAGCTTTATTATGAGCACTATTGATATCTCCCTCATGTTCAATAAATTTTTCTTTCTTCTTCCAATTCTTAAATCCTTGACCAACAAATATATCACCACCACTTTGTTTACCATTCTCTTCTTTAAAAAGATAACAAAAAAGACAGAATGCAGCATCTTTTTCTATGCTATATTCCAACCAAGAGCCAAAATGTTCAAACCAAGTTGAGACAAACCGTCGTTTTTGATTTCCAAAATTTGATAATTTAAAGTTGTGATTTTTAGGTTGAACAGGACCCTTTTGTAAGTACGCTCTTCGGACTTCATCTCGGATATTATGACTATAATAAGAGATTCGAGGTCTTAATCCAGGATCTGTAGGAAGATCTTGTAAATTAACTTCTACATCTTCACTTGAACAATACTTAGTTTTCTTCGGAGAAGATTGTAATGTTGATATTCTTTTAAAATATTTCTCCATAACTATATCAAATAAACAAAAGAATAATTTAGTTTCCTATTTTATTATTATTATATGAAAAAAATGTTTATGAAACTTCATCAGCACCAAAACGTGTTTCCTATTTTATTATTATTATTATTATTATTATTAATTTTTTTCTATGCAAATAAAGTGAAACCCACAATTTCAATGATGCAATCAATTTAAGTAATTAACAAATGTACAAATTAAACAGAACTCATTAAGTTAATGGCATTAACGATTAACCCATTTCAAGCATCAAATTGAAAACAAAAAATAAAAATAAAAAAAGAAAGATATTTGTTAATTTGCATAATATTTGCAATCAAAAATGGATTTAACAAAAATGGATTTGCAATCAAAAAAAAAAAATGGATTTGCATAATACTGTAGTAATGATGATTAACAAAAAATAAAAATAAAGAAAAAAGAAAGATAGCAGGGGCTGTAATACACGCATTAACGATTACCCATTTCAAAAAAATTAAACAGAACCCATTAAGTTAATGGCATTAACGATTAACCCATTTCAAGCATCAAATTGAAAACAAAAAATAAAAATAAAAAAAGAAAGATATTTGTTAATTTGTATAATATTTGCAATCAAAAATGGATTTAACAAAAATGGATTTGCAATCAAAAATAAAAAATGGATTTGCATAGTACTAATAGTAGTAATGATGATTAACAAAAAATAAAAAGAAAAAAGAAAAAAGAAAGATACCAGGGGGCAGGGGCTGTCGGCTGTTGCTGTGAAGTGTGAAAAACTGAAGATGAAGATTGAATATTGAAGGGCACTCTGATTTTGAAAAAAGCAGGGCTAGTAACAATTTTTTTTTTTTTAAGTTTGATAAAAAAATTTTGGGCCCAGCAGGGGCTGCAGCCCCTGCTGGGCCCAACTTGCCACCGCCCCTGTACCAGGGGGCAGGGGCCTTGTCGGCTGTTGCTCTGTGAAAGTGTGAAAAACTAAGATGAGATTGAATATTGAAGGGCACTCTGTTTGAAAAAAGCAGGCTAGTAACAATTTTTTTTTTTTAAGTTTGATAAAAAAATTTTGGGCCCAGCAGGGGCTGCAGCCCCTGCTGGGCCCAACTTGCCACCGCCCCTGATCACTGTCACGACCCCCTCCCTATAGCGGGCCCAACCCTAGAAAGAGGTTTGCGATCCATTTTAGCTCGAGCATTCTATATGTCAAACCAACCATTTGAATGTGAACAAAATTTACATCATAGATTACAAATCTCAAAATTTTACACCAAATATATGAATTACAACACAAGTCTTATATTATCTATTAAATATAGATTTCCTATATTCATTATTATTGTTCATTAGTATATGATTCCTTTTCAATTTTGATTTTCTATGTAACCTATATAAAGATTCATTCCATTGTAAATTCAGACAGAGTGAATTTAAGACTTTCTTACATTACCTAACGAACGGATGAGGAGACAAAGCCAATCTTGGAGGAGTATTGCTGTCGGGAACCATCTTCAGAATCCTACGGTCCAGCCCTTCTTTCTACTTCACACGTACTAAATTTTCTGTAATATTTCAAGATCAAGACAAAGACAATAAATAAATAAATAAAGAAGAAATGTCCTTTTCCGTCTCTAATTATTTTCATAACTATTCATTTAGATCTCCATTTTTTTTTCATAATTATCCATCAGGTCACTATTATTCTAGCGGTTAATGATCAATATTGCGTTATGTAATATTATTGTTAGAAGATTAGTATAGATGTCAATAAGGACGAAGAATCATCCAGAATCACGATTGAAATTTTTATTTATACGATTTTTCATCCTGAATCTCGTATTGTTCGATACATGATCCCGAGATCCAATCGAGATTCAGAACTTTCTTCCAAACCTAAATAGTAACGACCTAATGGATAATTAAAAAAAATTTAGGGATTTAGAAATCATTCTCCCTAAAATAAAATGCAAGGAGAATATGAAGCTTTGATGAAAGTATAATTTGAGTTGTAAATTAAAATTTTCATCACCTTGGATAGCTGAGAAATTCAAAATTCTTGCTTCTGTTATTACCAAAGGCCATGATAACATTGCTAAAACGATATAAGCCACCACAAGCAAGCACGAACAGGACCCCTCTTCGTTAAGGGTACCTTCATCTCCATCTTCATCTTCATTTTGTTAACGTATAAGTCTCTTCCACTTCCACATAAATAGACAGAAAAGTTTTGGGCAAGACGGTCTCAATACGTCGGTCAACTGAGCCGTGTATCGTACTCTGCATTTGCACACGATTTTCAAATGTAGGCAACGGAATTTTAATTCTAAGAAAGCAAAGTATGACCTAAAATAAGTTTAAGGAGGTCAAAGTGATGATAATTCGTGATATCATTAATACTTATTAAAGGAAAAAAGTGTAATGTTTCGGGATTAGCGTGGAATTATTCATGTGACTGAAATTTAAAATTTTCTTTCAAAACCACTTTAATGATCTTAGTTATATCATTGTTGATATAGACAAATATACTATTAAATTAATCTTTATTAATTTTAACATGCATGCAATAAATTTTATTTATCAATATAAATAATATTTATTAATAATAAAACATATATTGATGTGTTTATTATTTTTCTTGAGCTTTTTGAAAATCCTCATTGATTTTCTCTTGCAGTAATACATCAAGCATTGCACCTCTAGTTGGCACACTAGCACTCCTCTACGAACAAATTGCTCTCACTTTTGAGAACAAAAGAAAACCTTTTTGATATATACTAACCAGCAGTAGCACTCCTCTTCCCCCTTGCAGTAATGATCCTTGTGACATATACTAACTAGTGGTTCATTCTTTGTGAGATTTGAAGGTCGTTGGAGCTTGATTTTAGTGAGGATATAGACATATAGAGGACTTTTGCGTGAATTGGGGCAAATACTGTTGGGGTGGTGCTCCGAGTGCCAATCCGGATCGTATTTATGTCCGATTCATAAATACAGACAGTTCAATTTTCCATAATATTACCAATTTTACTGGTAGCACCCTTGTCTTTTATACACTTATTCGATCTAGTCTCGATTAGATTGAAACTGAATCTGATTTAGTGATACGTGTATATTAGACAAAGACCCTAGGATTTACAATATAGTGCGCAGTTACAACGTAGTTTGTAATTGACATTGGGAAGCGCACTATTAGTTGTATATCCTTAAATAAAGTTCCTGGTCAAGATTTACTAACACGGGTCGGTTAGTAAAATCCGCTGAGACCAGTACATGTCGTATATCGTGACTTGGTCCGATGGTTTATCCCAGTGAACCATGAGTCTTGGGAGACTTGTATAGACATGTAGGTGTTTATTTGATAAGACACTGAACGACTCACTGAAGGTTTCCTAATAGATGATACACCAACGTCAATAGGAACCTTCTCGAGTTGAGCGAGCATAGTGGTCCTTCGACTTGAGATACACAGTGGGATATATGAGTTATCCTCCACACTTTGATGGCAGTCACGTCAACGATCTATTCATGATCAGACCTCCGCCTGTTCGTTGGGTGTGGACTGATGCTCATGATATCCAGTGTGTATCAAGATAGGATCCGTCAGTCCTGTGTACAGGGCATAGGCATCATCACGTGTTTATGATCTAGTAAATCAATGGCCGTGGTATACGTCGGAAACTAGTTCCGAATGTTATTTAGAGATCATAAATTAGAAAGTCGACTGTATTACCGAACAGATTTGACGTTCTCATCTATATCTCAGGTATAATATGGATAGCCTGTGACGGAGGGATTATACGTATGTTATGACCTCGGCTTGTATAGTTTAGCGAGATTATCTGTGGTCGTCATAATTCATGAGTGGTGGATTATGGACACGAAATTGGATTTCGTGACAGATAAACCTAAACTTAGAGAGTCCCACAATATGAAGTGTACTCGTTGAGCACTTGGGCAACTCGATATGAATAATACAGATTATTCATAATACTTCACCAGATTAAATGAGTTAATTCGGATCGTTTATGAAAATTGAACTGTCTGTATTTATGAATCGGACATAAATACGATCCGGATTGGCACTCGGAGCACCAACCCCACAATTTCTCTCCCACTTGCTCTAGTGCCAATCCATGGTATCCTATACTCATCTCAATTGTTATCGTATACTCATGGTTCTCAAGAGCTCACCAGCACTCAAGAGTAGGCAAGAACAAGTAGTCTGCTTTACAATCGAGTCTGTCAAACAACTCAATCGTTTTCTAAGCCAGCATCATTCATATTTTGTAGAATCCAAATTTCACATCAATATGACTCAGATGCTATATCATATTGTGCTATTGCTACTGAGTTGTCTATGTATTTAGAGATCAAATCCAAATACTTGGCAGACAACCGCAACACAAAACTAATATCAACACTCTAATCATTGAGGTCACTTTGCAACTTCTTAAGTCAATACTTCAAAAGTCGCAACTGATTCCACAGTTTAGTAGAATCAATAGTGACACTCTCACTGCATCTTTTCTGACTTTATATGACATAGACCATCTAATGTCATAATTAGAATCAAAACTAATCTGACCTTATGGTTGCTGACTAAATTCTCCATGAATGAGAAACTTGTTCTTAATATCTCAAAGATCACAAGAACATGTTTCAAGACACATCTTATGGTCTACAGCATTTCAAAATAACTCGTACAATTACGATTAAATTGATATCTTTAATCGCACATATATAGTACTCATTTTGCCATCATCTTATGATGCATAAGATTGACTAGACATTCCAATCATTTATCTTCGAAAAAGGAATCATTCTTTACGAAAGATGAAAACTATATATATAAAAGACACGTTAACTGTCAAACAGTTGTACTAACTGTCATACATATAGTCTTACTGTGTTCTTTATTAGATCATATCTAATATGCGATTAATGAGAGTATCTCACAAGTCTCTTAATTTTATATCTTATATAAAACTTTATATCATAGTCATATATAACAGAGACTACACCCACTGTTATCATGGAGAAAAGAAGACTTAAGGATATAGTATTAGAAAGAAATTTGTATGCTCCCACTGACCCTACTGACAAATACATATTCTCTATATTTTGATAAAACCAAAAATCTGACTGATATCAAAACTAGAGAACATAATTTTCCGAAGCTTATCTGAGTCTCAATAAGCTCCATAAGCTAGTATATCAACTGTGATCTTAGCATAATACAACTCCACCGGGCCATTCTAGAATGAAATCTTCAACCAAGAAATCACAACGGATTTTCATTCGAAAAATCACTCAAGAACGCCACTTTGCATTCTTTAGCCAAATCATGGTTTTATATCAATTTCAACATTAACCAACAGACCCTTAATTGTCCAAATAGTACGACAAGAGACACTTCCTTCCAGAATCTACAATAGACATATTGATGTAACCTTTCTCATTGTCATACTATAAATGTCAAACTTTATCGAGCTCACCCGCGCTTCCGCTGCGCCCCGACCCCAAAAACCCAACAAAAATGGTATCAGAGCGGGTCTGATGCTTCATCCATTACATTATTCATGCTTGATATTTGATATGAATCCAATTTTAATGTTCTCACATGCTTAGAATCTAGATATGTTTCTTTACTTTTCAGTTCTACGTTAATGGAAATGTAACGAATTTAATGGTTAAATTGAGTTATATTTCTAAAATAGAATTGAAATGTTTAGAAAATGATTTAGATTAAAATTCTGCATTGGATGTAGAGTGTGGCTTCCGTAGGAAATCCCCGTGTTTAATATGGCTGTAAAGTAACGTGTATTGGATACATGTTTCTTGGTCCGCCTTGTCAGTACGGATGCAAATGATTTCCTGATGCTATAGCTGTATCGTGCCAAAGTTGTGCAGTTATGGTTGATGGTAGTTCATTTGCGCCGGTAGAACTTATATGATAAGAGACAAATTCAAGTGAAAGTGGAAATCCTGAACGTGCCAAAGCTGTCAGGACTACACCGGTAGCTTGAGTTTGTCATTGACAAGTGTAGCCTTGATACGCCTCCATGTGAACGTGCCAAAGCTGTCACAGCGAGAAACGGTCAGGACCAAAATCAGGAGTCACTGGTGAGTGATTGACAATGAGTTGTCTACCTAATGATATACGTAGGCGAGAACGTGCCAAAGCTGTGAGTCGAAATATATTCATGGGATCCTACTCTCACTATGGAATTCGATTTAATTATTGAATTCCCGTTGTCCGTTGGGGATTACGGTGTTACGTAAAGTAGTGGGAGACACTGCTGGGTTAAAAATCCATAACTCAAGCGGTGCGTAATTTTATGGAATTTACTGCTTTCGTTTTCCTATTATCTATATAGTTTATAGATTTATGCTTCTTATCCACTGCATAGTATATTACCTGAATATATAGGTTTTCTGACTTTACTTATGGTTGCGTAGTTCTAGAATAAGTTCTTGAAAGACAGTAGACTTAGATATTGTTAGATTAGTTGAAACCATCGGGAACTGTTGTTTCGATTTTCTTGAAAATCAAGATGGTTTGTGACTTAGTTTCTAAGTCGCGATTAGTTAATCTAAATAGATATCTGCTTTAGGATATTTTTCTAGTTAGAATTGTTTCTTATGCAGTAAGAATTGACTTGAACAGTTCATGTCTTGAGATTCTTGACTGGCATTAAGAAAACCCATTTAGTATTTGTTTATCTTTTAATGACGTTTCTTGGCTTTTAGTGACTTTTAAAAGTCACGTGTCTGACACAATTTGCAAATCAATCATTAACAATCGTTGTGAATAATTGAACGCAAATTATAAAGTTTAAGAAAGGAGATACGTATAGTTGTGTATAGAGAATATCGATTCTCGCAATACGACAAATGTAGGTATTGGATACCGATCTCCCGTCCAGTTAATTAAAATAATGTTTAATAACTTTTTTGATATTTGATATCAGAACTTGTGACTATTGGATAGTTACTTGTTCTGTATAAACAGTTGTTACATATTTTAATATGACTAGTAGTGTCATTGATGAAAGATAAACATTAAGAAAAATATTCGGTAAAATAATAACTTAGAACTGTGCGTTATGAGATTTTATCATAAAAGCATTAGATGCTCGTTCTTATGGTAAATGATGGTCTGATATGAGATCACACCACATATCCTTTTCCATTTAATGAATATTGTATTCAGGAAGTGATTAAATCTCATTTAACAAATGATTGTCATTGGACCACCGATTTATTAGACTAATACATTGGATGTATGTAGTTTAATAAATTAGAAATTACCTTAAGATAGTTTTCTATGCTCCGTAACTTAGTTAATGATTTGTCATGACTTAGTTACGTGTTTCTAGTAGAGAACATGTTGAACGTCTTTAACTGTTCAAAGACTTTCATTATGTCTCTGATGAAACGTAAATAGAATATTTTAAATGGTTCTAATATATTCTATTTGAAGTGTTGAAAACTATAAAATTCATCGTGAGTCTTTGAATTGTTCAAAGATGTTTGATATGATCAAATATGTGAATTTAAGGCAATTAGTTCCATAGTTATTTAATGAATATGATTTTTACTCAATATTAAACTTTCGCGATTCAATTTTGATGGAATTGGTCAGTGGAAGTAATCGAATCTTATATGATTTGATTCGTTGATATTGAGAGTTACCGAATTAATTTTCAATACTCTTGGGGTTATGCTCCAGTAACACTAATTCATCTCTTTAATTAAGGTTCCAATTATTTCTACAGTTACATATATGATATGTATAGTAGAAAATTCGAATCTTAAAAAGTTTGAGATTTGAAACTTTCGATTGTATAATGGTTATATAATTGAATGTACTTGTGCCTCAGAGGTATGAGTGAAAGATTTATCATTTATTCTATTTAATAGAATATTGTATTCTATTTGATAGAATATCTTTTCTATGATCCCGAGTAATGAAATTGTTTTGTCACTTGATGGTTGACATTGGATGTTGACGATTGTAGAAAAGATTTGACTTTGTGAAGTCAAATGAGAGAGTGATAAACTGTAATGGAACTACATAATTAATAAGATGAAAATACCCTTAGACATCTTCCGTACTAGTCCAATAGGATGTCAGAATCATTTACGAAGTATTTGATACTTAATGATTCTGATGTTTTCTTATTGAAGAAAAGTATCCTATAACTTATAGTGGGTGCGATATTTGATATCGATTCCGGAACTTAGCATTGAACCATAAATCTAAGATTGTTCATGGCTTACGACGATCAAGTTTTGAACTTGATTAGGCTTTCGTTATGAATAGTTCATAAAATGTGCAAATTGTTTGCGCAGCAAAAGCACAGTGAGCTCGATAAAAGTTTGACATTTATAGTATGACAATGAGAAAGGTTACACTCAAAGTCTATTGTAGATTCTGAGGAAGTTTGTCTCTTGTCGTACTATTTGGACAATTAAGGGTCTGTTGTTAATGTTGATATTAAACCATGATTTTGGCTAAAGAATGCAAAGTGGCGTTCTTGAGTGATTTCTTCGAATGAAAAATCCGTTGTGATTTCTTGGTTTGAAGATTTCATTCTAGAATGGCCCTGGAGTTTGTATTCTGCTAAGATCACAGTTTGATATACTAGCTTATGGAGCTTATTGTAGACTCAGATAAGCTTTCCGGAAAATTATGTTCTCTAGTTTTGATATCAGTCAGATTTTCTTTTTTTATCAAAATATAGAGAATATGTATTTGTCAGTAGGGTCAGTGGGAGCATACAAATTTCTTTCTAATACTATATATCCTTAAGTCTTCTTTTCTCCATGATAACAGTGGGAGTAGTCTCTGTTATATATGATATATGATATAAAGTTTTATATAAGATATAAAATTAAGAGACTTGTGAGATACTCTCATTAATCGCATATTAGATATGATCTAATAAAGACACAGTAAGACTATATGTATGACAGTTAGTACAACTGTTTGACAGTTAACGTGTCTTTTATATATATAGTTTTCATCTTTCGTAAAGAATGATTCCTTTTTCGAAAGATAAATTGATTGGAATGTCTAGTCAATCTTATGCATCATAAGATGATGGCAAAATGAGTACTATATTATGTGCGATTAAAGATATCAATTTAATCGTAATTGTTACGAGTTATTTTGAAATGCTGTAGACCATAAGATGTGTCTTGAAACATGTTCTTTGTGATCTTTGAGATATTAAGAACAAGTTTCTCATTCATGGAGAATTTAGTCAGCAACCATAAGGTCAGATTAGTTTTGATTCTAATTATGACATTAGATGGTCTATGTCATATAAAGTCAGAAAAGATGCAGTGAGAGTGTCACTATTGATTCTACTAAACTAGTGGAATCAGTTGCGACTTTTGAAGTATTGACTTAAGAAGTTGCAAAGTGACCTCAATGATTAGAAGTGTTGATATTAGTTTTGTGTTTGCGGTTGTCTGCAAAGTATTTGGATTTGATCTCTAAATACATAGACAACTCAGTAGCATAGCACAATACTGATATAGCATCTGAGTCATATTGATGTGAAATTTGGATTCTACAAAATATGAATGATGCTGGCTTAGGAAAACGATTGAGTTTGTTTGACAGACTCGATTTGTTAAAGCAGACTTACTTGTTCTTGCCTACCTCTTGAGTGCTGGTGAGCTCTTGAGAACCATGAGTATACGATACACATTGAGATGAGTATAGGATACCATGGATTGGCACTAGAGCAAGTGGGAGAAATTGTTGGGGTTGGTGCTCGAGTGCCAATCCGGATCGTATTTATGTCCGATTCATAAATACAGACAGTTCAATTTTCCATAATATTACCAATTTTACTGGTAGCACCCTTGTCTTTTATACACTTATTCGATCTAGTCTCGATTAGATTGAAACTGAATCTGATTTAGTGATACGTGTATATTAGACAAAGACCCTAGGATTTACAATATAGTGCGCAGTTACAACGTAGTTTGTAATTGACATTGGGAAGCGCACTATTAGTTGTATATCCTTAAATAAAGTTCCTGGTCAAGATTTACTAACACGGGTCGGTTAGTAAAATCCGCTGAGACCAGTACATGTCGTATATCGTGACTTGGTCCGATGGTTTATCCCAGTGAACCATGAGTCTTGGGAGACTCGTATAGACATGTAGGTGTTTATTTGATAAGACACTGAACGACTCACTGAAGGTTTCCTAATAGATGGTACACCAACGTCAATAGGAACCTTCTCGAGTTGAGCGAGCATAGTGGTCCTTCGACTTGAGATACCACAGTGGGATATATGAGTTATCCTCCACACTTTGATGGCAGTCACGTCAACGATCTATTCATGATCAGACCTCCGCCTGTTCGTTGGGTGTGGACTGATGCTCATGATATCCAGTGTGTATCAAGATAGGATCCGTCAGTCCTGTGTACAGGGCATAGGCATCCTCACGTGTTTATGATCTAGTAAATCCATGGCCGTGGTATAACGTCGGAAACTAGTTCCGATGGTTATTTAGAGATCATAAATTAGAAAGTCGACTGTATTATACCGAACAGATTTGACGTTCTCATCTATATCTCAGGTATAATATGGATAGCCTGTGACGGAGGGATTATACGTATGTTATGACCTCGGCTTGTATAGTTTAGCGAGATTATCTGTGGTCGTCATAATTCATGAGTGGGTGGATTATGGACACGAAATTGGATTTCGTGACAGATAAACCTAAACTTAGAGAGTCCACAATATGAAGTGTACTCGTTGAGCACTTGGGCAACTCGATATGAATAATACAGATTATTCATAATACTTCACCGGATTAAATGAGTTAATTCGGATCGTTTAATCGGTTAAACGATAACACATGCTTTAGGGGATTTTGTCCGCTAATAATTATTGTGTATTTGTATTTGATACATAATACGATTAGATACACATTAATTATTCGTCAAATGAGATTTTGACACATGTCACTTCTATACGTATTTATTTACTGTAAATGTAAATAAAATACATATGGATTAGTAATTATATTAGTTAATTATTTAGATTTTTAAGTGTTAAATATTTAAATAATTAAAGAATTAAATTATATATATTTCATAATTGTTATGGAATATATGTTAATTACTATTTGTTATACATGACATTAAAATAAAGGTTAAAGTATTGGATTTTGAATTTTGTTACTTTGACTTTAATTTTAATTTAATTGAATAATTTACTTTTGTGATAATTGTTATCACATTTGTTTATCATTTATTGGTAACTGTGTCATGTGGCATGGATTATATTATTTGATAATTGATCAAATTAAAAAAAAAATTAAAGGACAAATATGCCCTCCTATTGTCGGCAATAACAATAATAAAAAGAGGAAATTGTTTTCTCTTTGATGATGGATATCACCACTGCCGAAACAAATAAAAATGGGTCTCTAGGGTTTGCTTTGATCAAACTATGGAAAGAAATGAAGGAAACCAAAGAAAAATGGCTTAGGATACAAGGATTAAAGGTAATTCTTTCACACCTCAAGCCTAAGAAATTTTGTTTCTTGTTTTCTTGATAATCTAGAAATGTTCTAGGGTTCTTTTTATTTCTAAAATTGGGGCTTTTGTTTTGGATGGATGAATTGGAGGTTAATGAGCATGTGTGAAGTGTATTAGGATGGAATTAATGTAATTTCATTCCAATTTTGTTCAAATTATTGTTGGACATTTTGTTGCCATTCTAGAGTGTAATAGCCACTCATTTTATGCCTAGAATTGTTCTTGAGTTATTCATATGTGGTGGGACTCAATTGGTGTTGGATTAATTAGATTAATCTTTGTGAAAATTGGATTAAAGCATGAAAATTTGGTCAATTTACTTCTGGATCAGATCTGGAATTTTCAGTGTATATATTGATGTATTTGATGTTAAATTAATGTAATGGATGTAATTTGGGAGTCGGCACAATTTCCGGAAAGTGTTTCGGAGTTGAAATAAGCGAAAACGGCCAAAAACGGTGTTACCGGGTGGATTTTGAGCCAACCGGGTGACGGCTGTGAAAACAGTGATTCCGTCACTGTTCTGGCAGCCCATGAACTGCCCCGACACTATTGGAGCTGACCTGGGCAGTTTCCATAAGTGTCGGGTAGTCGGTTCGGTCAAAAACGCGTTTTAGGCAATTTTGCGGAAAAAACAGTTTTCGTAAAAGTTTCGCGAGTTTTCAACTTATTTATGTTAATATTCGATATTAAATAAATTGGTTAGGTGATATATGAATAAATTATTCATATTAGATATTGAGTAATTTATTCGGTATTTTGAAAAAGTTTTAAAATACGATATCGCCCGGACCCGCGCTTCCGCTGCGCCCCGACCCCAAAAACCCCAACAAATACAACGCATGATGATTGATATTTGACGTGAAGCGGTTCAAGTGATAATTTCACACTGAAAATTCATGATATCATTATTACTTTTTAAAGGAAAAATGATTTTATAATGTCTAGAGTGCCACAAATGACACCTTTTGATTGCCCCTATATATGTGGATCTTTCAATCACACAAAATTTTCTTTGGCAATGAAAATGATGCTTGCACAATTACATTAATTTCAAAGTAATCCTATAATTTCAGTTCATTCACGGGATGTTTTTACCTAAGTTTTAACTACATCGTTAATCTCAAGTTTCATCATTAATTTCAAACTGTTAATGAATTATATGTTGTTGATTCTCATAATCACAAAAGTCCTTTAGATTAACAATATTCACCAGATGTTTTTACCTAGGTTTTAAGTACATCGTTAATCTCAACATAGAATTCATTAACAGTTTCATTTTCTTTCATATTAATAAGAGTAACTTCAAATCTTATAGTAAGAGTTTGAAATTTAGAGTTCTTAACTGACAAGGTTTCTTCATGAACTAGAATTTCCCAGGAATTCTTGGCAATTTCATAAATAGAGACTTCTAAATTCATTTGCACATATAGTATTATGTAAGGTATTTAACGACGGGGATTGAAATTTGTGTTTTCTAAAACCTTACGAACTAAAGCTTGTAATTCTAAAATTATAAAAACTAAAATATCGTTATTATAATTTATAGGATTGTTGAGTATCATTTTCACATTTTATAAGTTTTTATTTTTGGAATATCGGGAAAATTGTACGTCATCCATACCGGGTCATCGATGCGTGGGTAAAACGGTGCTGCCTCGGACTCTTATAAAGATACTACTCAAGGTCCCAAACTCAAACCACTGATTTGTATCCCTTGCCACCACTTTTTATAAGTTATTATAAAGATACTCCTTTATTTAAGCCATATCCAACATTCCAACTCGATGATGAAAAAGAATTTTGGGTTCATTCATAATGCCATTGAGTAGTCACATAATTTTGGGTTCATTCATGAGGAATGAGATTAACGATGTAATTAAACCTTAGGTAAAAACTGTTGTAAATTCCTCAAATTCATTAAATAGGATATGTATATGTATAGGTAGATCATTGAGATTTTCAAGGGGTGTATGGGAGGTTGCAATCCTTGGAGGGTTGCAACCCACCCCAAGGGGTGCCCTATTGGCACATCTCCATGCCTTATAAAAGAAAGCCTTTATTCCAAATGAAATATAGAGAACATATACATAATATCTAACCAAAAAGAAGGCATTGTGTTTTCCTTGTTTTTGAGAGAGAGATCCACCATTGAATCCTAGTTCGCATACTTGTTAAGGAGTGCTCCTTGAACAAGAAGTATCCAAGTTATCCTGGGAGAACGTTGGCATTTTGAATCCGTAGAGCACCTGTGACGGGGCCAATAAGTTCTTAAGGACAGAGAGATCTCGACTTGGATTGAATCTGTAAACTTGATTTCCAGGTTGTCTTGAAGTTTTTCTGGTATTATGGTTTTGTATCTAGATCTACTTTTGGTTGTTAATCTGTTTGATTTGCATGTTATATTACTGTTTAATGACACAATATTAACAACAATCTTAAGAACTTATTGCATTCTAGTGTTGTTAGACTGTAAATTCGCATGCTAGGGTAGAATATTTTTTGGAAAAATACGAACTGTGCATGAAAAACCCGTAGGGAGTTCGAACGCCCGACGCATGCGAAGGCATAAATTGAAAATTCGTAAGAACATTTGAACGCTTCTTTAAACGCAACTCGAACGCAAGCCTTCTGTCTTAGAACGTTCGAACGCGTCCTAAACGCAACTCGAACGCAAACTCTCTGAAATCATTCGTTCGAAACGCGTCACGAACGCTATACGAACGTGAACTCTCTGGAATCATTCTGTTCGATCGCGTTATCAAACGCTACTCGAACGTGAACTCTCTGTAAACACATCATTCGAACACGTTATCAAACGCAACACGAACGCACACATACTGGACAGTCTCGTTCGAACGTAGATACGAACGTGACACTAACGATTTTGTCCTGGAAGTATCATAAATTCCAAACTTTAATAAATATTAACTTGGTTAGTCATATACTGTAAACACATTAATCTTGGTAGTATAGATTTAAGTTATTATTAAGTTGTTCAATTATCACAAACATACACATAGTGATAAAGTTGAAATTAATTGGTTGTTGCATAATTGGTTGAGAATTTAAAGTGTAATTTTGCACAAGTAATTCATCCAATCTTGATTGACATATATATCTACACTTATCGTATTAATTGTGCTATTGGAAGAGTGTAAATCTGGGTTTTGGATTGCTAAAAGATTCTATTGGAAAAAATGTTTGAAGAATATTCGTTCATTCATTTTTCCTTAAGTATCTTTAGTTGAAATTCAAGGACTTGTGTTTATTGGAACTTCCGTCCATTAGAACAACAAGTGACTACCTAGTACATCACTTTGAACTAGATCATTCGTTGATCGTTGTGCAATTTGTCTTTTGTAGACTTATTGAACCCTGTTTGTTTCCAGTTACATATGGTTAGCGGAAACATCACAGTACCGGTCTCTCATGGAGAAAAACCAGAGAAGTTTGGTGGGGCAAACTTCAAACAGTGGCAGAGCAAAATGTTGTTCTACTTGACAACTCTCCAGTTGGCTAAATTCCTCAAGGATCCTCCAGGTCCTGTGGAGGGTGAATCTGAATTGGCCAAGGAAGAGCGAGAACAGACTTGGATGTCTGGAGACTTCTTATGCAAGAACTACCTTTTGGGTGGTCTTGACAATAACCCTGTACAATGTGTACCAAGGCATGACTTCTGCGAAGATTCTCTGGGAATCTCTCGAGAAGAAATACAAAACCGAGGATGCCGGACAAAAGCAATTTATCGTGGGTAGGATCCTGGACTACAAGATGGTAGTTTAAAGGACGGTGATGTCTCAGTTGGGTGAACAACAATAGATCATTCATGAAATACTGGATGAAGGAATGAAACTCTGTGAGACGTTTCAAGTTGCCGCTATAAAAAAAAAAAGTTTCCTCCATCATGGAAGGACTTCATGAGCTATCTGCAACACAGAAAGAAGCAGCAATGAGCCTTGAAGACCTTGGAGTTTGATTGAGAATCGAACATGACAACATGATGTCCGAGAAGGCCAGCTACAAGACTATGGAGTCTAAGACCAACATCTTTAAGGATGTAAAGGGTAGCAAGAAAAGAAAGAACAGTGAAGCTGATTCTTCCCAAGCGAACAAGAAGTTCAATGGAAGTGCCACAACTGTGAAAAGAGCGGTCATATGACAAAGGACTGCAGAAACAAGATATCTCAGGACAATGGCAGGAAAAATGAGGCCTATGTCGTTGAAGATGAGCAGTTAACTGATGAGATTTCAGAAATGAATCTCTCAGCAGTGGTAACTGAAGCCAACTTGGTTGGGAATCCGAGAGAATGATGGGTAGACACTAAGGCTACTCGTCTATCTATGCTGATAGCAAGATGTTTTCCTCGTATCAGAAAGGTCGATGGCGACGATCATCTGACAATAGGAAACTCGTCTACCTCTAGAGTGGTTGGACAAGGCACAATGGTTCTAAAAATGATATCCGGAACGGAGCTTACATATGAATGTTTGCATGTTCCAGATATTCTGAAGAACTCGGTCTCGGGTCTGTATTTGTTTCTGACAAGATTGTATTGACCGAAAATGATATCTATGTAGGAAAAGGATACCTCGCTGAGGGCCTTTTCAATGACTGTCAATTGTGCTATTAATAAAGCTGAAACTTCTGCTTATATTATTGAGTCACAAAATGTATGGCATGAGAGGTTAGGACATGTTAATTATGATACAATGCGTACATTAATTAACATGAACCTTATACCTAAATTTTCATTGATAGCTAACATGAGTGTGAGGCATGTGTTGAAGCAAAAATACATAGAACATCATAGAACGAAGTTCTGAACCCTTGGAATTTGTACACACTGACGTGTGTGACTGTGACATGAATATTGTGCAAATAAGAGGCGGTAAAAAGTACTTTGTCACTTTCGATATGATGATGAAAGCACAAGATTCTGTTAAGTGTATTTGCTGAGGAGCAAAATTGAAGCTATTGAGAGCTTTATACACTGAGAACGAAGTTGCAAATCAACTTGGCAAGTAAATCAAAAGAATCAGAAGTGATAGTGGTGGTGAATATGTTTCATCATTCGGTGAATTGTTCTGTGCACGGAATATTCACGAAACCATTGCTCATTATTCTCCTCAATAGGATTGCTGAGTGCAAAAACCGAACGTTGAAGGAATTGATGATGTCATGTTGACTAGTTCTGGCTTACCTCAGAACTTGTGGGGGGAAAGCCCTGCTTTCCGCGAACGACATTCTGAACAAGCTTCCTCTCAGGAGATTAGACAAGACACCATATGAGTTGTGAAAATGTTATGTACCTTCCTACAAATATTTGAAAATGTGGGGGCGTCATGCCAATTGCCAAGGTGATGGTTCCTAAACCTAAGAAGGTGGAATAGGACCCAAAACTGTTGACTGTATATTCATCAGATATACTTGCAACAGTAATGCATATCGATTCTTGGCACACAAGTATGAGATTCCTGACATCAATCCAAATGTGATGATTGAGTCAAGGAATGCAATATTTTGAAGAGACATTTCCTTGTAAGGAAAGAAAACAAAGAAAAGAGTCTTTCAAAAAGATCTGTTGATACTGTCAAGGATAGTGATCAAGTTGACCAAGAGTCAGATCCGATTTTCTGACATATTTGTTAGAAAATGAGCCTCAAAGCTATAAAGAAGCAATGTCTTCTTTGGAGGCACCTCTGTGGAAAGAGGCGATTATCAGTGAGATTGATTCATCCTACAGAACCATACTTGGGAGTTGGTTGATCTTCCTCCAGGTTGTAAGCCACTGGGCTACAAATGGAAAGATGAAAATGGATGGATCAATAGATAAGTACAATGCGAGGTTTGTCATAAAAGATTATAGACAGAAAGAATGTCTTGTTTACTTTGACACCTATCCACCAGTGATTCGTATCACATCAGTAGAATGCTTATAGCTATAGCAGCTATATTTGGTCTTGAAATACATCAAAAGGATGTAAAGACGTTATTCTTGAATGGTGAATTGGATGAAGAGACTTACATGGAACAACCAGAAGGGTTTAATGTTCCTGGATAAGAACAGAAGGTGTGCAAACTTGTAAAATCCTGTGTAAGGATTAAAACAAGTACCTAGACAATGACATGAGAACATTGACAAAGAGATGTTGTCAAGTGGGTTTAAAACCGATGAGTGTGATAAGTGTATATACGCCAAATCAACTCAAGAATGACATATCGTTGTATGTCTCTATGTAGACGATATGTTGATAATTGGTAATAATCATGAGTTGATTCAGTTTACCAAGAAAATGTTAACAGCAAATTTGATATGAAAGATTTGGGAGTAGCTAACCTAACTCTTCCTCTATCAAAGAATACTGGCTTAAGCATATCGCAATTAGAATATTCAAGGATCATCGGAAGTCTGATGTATCTCACGAATTGCACACGAACTGATATCGCTCAAGCTGTGAATAGGCTTAGCAGATAACTAGCAATCCAGGACATAACCACTGGAAAAGCCATAGTAAGTGTTTTGAGGTATAAGAAACTTCAAAATATGGGCTACATTACGAGAGATATCCTGCTGTTCTAGAGGGATACAGCGATGCTGGATATCTGATATAATGGATTCCAAATCTACGGTTGGATTTGTTTTCACACTTGGTAATGCAGCCGTGTCATGGAAATCCTCGAGGCAAACATGTGTTGCACAGTCTACTATGGAATCTGAGTTCATAGTATTAGACAAAAAACAGCGGAAGAAGCAGAATGGCTTAGAAACTTCCTGGAGGATATTCCTAGTTGGGCCAAACCGGTGCCAACGATTAGCATACATTGTGAAAGCCAATCGGCTATTGGGAGAGCCCAAAATACAATGTATAATGGTAAGTCTCGACACATACGTCGGAGATATAATACATACGTCAGCTGCTCTCAAGTGGCATAATAACGATCGATTATGTCAGGTCGAAGGAAAACTAGCGGATCCACTAACTAAAGGTTTACCTCGAGAGCAAGTTGAGAAGTCATCGAGGGGAATGGGCTTGAAGCCTATAATCTAAGAATTGTCACTGTGGAAACTCAACCTAGCTGACTGGAGATCCCAAGATCTAGGTTCAAAAGGGACAACAGAAACTTTGTGCAATTCAAAACAAGCACTGAAGAGTTTTGTACTCTTTCCCATTCCGATAATGACGCTGAGTGCTGTCTGTCATTGGTTAGGATAAGCTAAGGCTTTTAATGATCACTATATTAGGAGATGAGTCCTAATAGAGGTAAAGACAGATTACCTCTTCATAGTAGATCACCTATTTCAAGTAAGAAGTGAGGCCGCTTCCATGGGAACCTTTAAAGGCGGGTTACCCTAAAGTGATTGATGAATCCGGGACCGTTGTTCAGGGCCGAAATGAACACAACCGTAGAACGGGAAAATGGTCGAATTAAAGCTGTGTTGTGTGGCAATTGTCTTGGTTTACACCAACGGCAGAACAGTTCAAGACTATGGGTCACTGGTTTGCCAAGTAAATCCGATTGTCATTCACTAGGAAAGGTTCAAGGCGAAAGCTACCTATTTCGATGCAGCTTTAGCTCACGGTATCTCTCTCACGTGCCTGAATGAATATTTGAAGAATTGTGGGGGATTGTTGTAAATTCCTCAAATTCATTAAATAGGATATATATATGTATAGGTAGATCATTGGGATTTTCAAGGGGTGTATGAGAGGTTGCAATCCTTTGAGGGTTGCAACCCACCCCAAGGGGTGCCCTATTGGCACCCCTCCATGCCTTATAAAAGAAGGCCTTTATTCCAAATGAAATATAGAGAACATATACATAATATCTAACTAAAAAGAAGGCATTGTGTTTTCCTTGTTTTTGAGAGAGAGATCCACCATTGAATCCGAGTTCGCATACTTGTTAAGGAGTGCTCCTTGAACAAGAAGTATCCAAGTTATCCTGGGAGAACGTTGGCATTTTGAATCCGTAGAGCACCTGTGACGGGGCCAATAAGTTCTTAAGGACAGAGAGATCTCGACTTGGATTGAATCTGTAAACTTGATTTCCAGGTTTGTCTTGAAGTTTTTCTGGTATTATGGTTTTTGCATCTAGATCTACTTTTGGTTGTTGATCTGTTTGATTTGCATGTTATATTACTGTTTAATGACACAATATTAACAACAAAAACATCTCGAACTGAAATTATAGAATAATTTTGAAATTAATGTAATTGTGCAAGCATCATTTTCATTGCCAAAGAAAATTTGTCTCTGCGTCATTTTTCTTCGGCTGGTTATTGCCTTGTCCCTGCTCCCGTTGCAGTTTCCGGTAATTTTTCTTCAAGTGGTCTTCTATGCCACAGTGGAAGCACTTGTATGTCTTTTTCCCATCCTTGGATCTGCCCCTGCTTTTGCTTCTGCCTCTTCTCCCACCTTGATGTTTCTCATGTTGTCTTCCTCGTTGCTCCGAGACAATGACTTCTGTTTGATCTGAGCCCACGTCTTTTCTTCTGGCTTCTTCATTTGATAGGGCATCATTTACCATAGGCATGGTAAGTTTGACTTCTGGAGCTGAGTTGCTGAGAGTAACCACCAGAGTCTCCCAGTTATCAGGAAGAGAACTGAGTAGCAAGTGGGACCGGCTTTGCTGACGTGGCAGATGACGTGATAGTGTTGACGTGGCAAGTGGGATCGGCTTTGCTGACTTGACAGATGACGTGGCAGCTGACGTGGTTCGTTGATGTGGCAGGGGTGCTGACGTGTCGGTGATGTGGCGCTGACGCGTGGCGGCCACGTAATCGTCTTCAACCTTGCAACGGCGCGTGGGGCGCGTGACACGCGTGAAGGCGCGTGGGCAGTGCACTGGAAGGCGCGTGTGGCACATGAAAGAAAACGGGACGTCGAATCGGTCGTCGGAAAATACCACCGAGCTCGTCTCTCCGTGAACTTTTTGATGGTACCCTCAAATTGGATTTTTGATAACTTTCGTCGGAACCGGTTTTCCGAACGGAAGCTCTGTTAATCGATTTTACGATCCCAAAGAACAACCGAAACTCATGATACCACTTGTTGTGATTCATCGATCACTCTTGGAGTGTTTTGAGGAAAAACCGAATTACTTCTATTACTCACAAGAATAGATATACACAAGTATTACAAAAACTTGAAAATGAAAAACCTCACTTAACACTCTCTATATTTCTCTCTTTGGGATGCTATCAACACTGGTTTGAGCTCCAATTTATAGGGCAAAAACGTGTGCACTGTGGCCAAGTTGGCTGACTTGGTGTGCATGCATGAAGATGCATGGCTGGACTGCTGGAGCACCGAAAGTAGTTTGTAATCATCTGGTTTGATGATTACAGCTTGCTGTATGTGTGATGCTTGCTGGACTTTACATGGGTCCTGTTCGTGCTTTGCTTGTGGTGGCTTATATCGTTTTAGCAATGTTATCACGGCCTTCGGTAATAACAGAAACAAGAATTTTGAATTTCTCAGCTATCCAAGGTGATGATGAAAATGGTCACAATACAACACAACTCAAGTAATTTTTATTTTATCGTTAGGTTTATTTGATACTCTCCTTGCATTTTTATTTTATTTTTTGGTCTTTGCTTTACAGGAAGTTTAGTTCGTGAAAGTATGAAAGAATAGATAGTCCGTCGTCGGAGTATGAGGGGTTTTGACGGAAGTCAACGCCATCCGGCACTGGCTCCGCCTATTCAACTTAAAAATATATTACCTTAGCCTTGTAATAAAATAATAGGGATAATTAATACTTTAAAAATAATATTTTCACGCGTCTTTTATTCTACCCATTGTATTAACACATCATATATAAACTTTAACACTTTTTTATAATATTATATACAATCAAATGCATTTGGAAATAAATTTATTCTTTTATAATCTCCGGTGTCTTAATTGGGGCCGATGAAGGGTAAATTATTGAAACTTCATTAGAAAATGGATAAGAATCTTGAAAATATTCTCACAGATCATAAGATGGAGAATAATAATATCAAAGCTGATAATTAGGAAGATACCTTGGACATATTTTGAGTTAACAAGATTAAGGCGTTTTGTATAATGTTGTGGTGGTGTTAGGAAATGAAAGCTAAAAAGTGATGGATATTTCATAAACACTATTATGAAATTAAATGAAAGTTAAAAAGCTGAAAAGCTTCATCTTAGCCGGCTGACCGGCGTAATCACACGCGTATAACGCAAGCGAACGTATCGTTCAAGTAATATAAAAATGTCGATCCCACGGGTACTTAATTTCTACTGTTGTTATTAATTATTGATAATATTTATTTACAGGTATCTAATTAAAAAGGAGAAGTGATTGATTGCTTTTGGTTGGTTGAATGTGGATTTGCTAAATAAATAAATAAAGACACAAAAGAAAATATAAAGGAAAAATAAACAAAAGACACAAAAATATAGGGTTGTGATTCCACACAATATTATTCTAATGATGAATTGATTCTCTTATATATGTGTCATAAATTAGTTTGCTAACCTGGAACACGAAGATATGCAAAAGCCTCTTCTAATGGTCAGATGCAAATACCCAAAATAGCACAATTAATCATATTCCTATGTTAGTTAAGTTACCTGAATTCATTAAGTTTAAGTTCTAATTATGGCTACCCCTGCCTGACAGGTCTATTCCTATTCTGTAAGGAAATCTATTAAACCCCTAGGTGTCTCTAATGGACGAGTTGTAGTCTCGTGAGGGCTTACAGCAACGATACCTACAAACGTTTGATAAAAGTAAAAAGATAGTAAAACTAATACACACATAAGCAAAAAGACAAAAGAATAAAGAAGTTATTGACCAATAAAATATTAATCAACTCATTTTGCCCACAATAGTCACAAGTGCAGTTGAGAATGAAGTAATATTTTTATCCTAAAGTTTTATCAGAATTCACACCTTTTTGTAGCAATGGAATAATTTTTTCTAATTTTTCTGATTTTTTCTTTGATTTTTGATTTTTTTTTATTTATATACAATATATTCCGTCTATGTAGCGAGTTTTGGGTCAGTGGCTCCCAAGCTAGTTGGCTTTAGGGCATTAAGTGTTAAGACACCCCTACAGACTTAATTACACAGACTTCAGATATTTATATATTTTGCAACATCTTCGATCCATGTAGCGAGTTTTGGGCCAGTGACTCCCAAACTAGTTGGTTTTAGGGCACTAGGTGTTAAAACACCCCTACTGACTTAATAACTCAGATCTCAGACTTTTTTTTTACTCCATTGCCATTTATAGATGCTTCATCCAATTAAACTAAAGCACTGAATATTACAAACTTTTCAATTACAGCTCATGTCCGTATATTACCATGCATGTTGATAATACCTGCCAACTGAGCATATGAAGATTCATTTTAGTCAGTTTTATGGAGAATTCATAAATTAAATAATTCAAAAGGAAATAAACAAAAATTAACTTGTTTCGAAAATGGGTTTGAGATACATATCAAGAGTGGAAACTCCTTACACAGCTATCTCTCACCAATTTCACCTGATTAATCAAGTTAAAAATAAAAACACAAAATATTTTTTTGATTTTTTGTAAAACTTTTCAATTTTTTTTGTATTTTTCGAAAAAAATTTGGACTAAAAATCTAATAAAAAAAACACAAAATAAACAAGATACTAATCAACTATTCCCTCCCTTAAACCTAAATGACACATTGTCCCCAATGTCTTAAATATTAGAAGAAGAGTTTAGAAGATCATACCTGGTTAACTGAAATTCTGCGAAAAAAAATTACCGATTAAGATCTATGTCCAATTTACGCTTCTTACCACCATCGCTATCTGACCAGTTCAACTTGGAAAGAATAGGGTCGATTTTTGTTTCAAATGCTAAGATTTGGTCAATTAATTCCTCGGCCTTTGTTGCAGTCAGGAAAATATCTTGTACTGATTTTGTGACGAACTCATGTCTTTTGGCTTCCGCAAGAAATACAAACAGAAAATCGAAAAAATGATCAATGTTGAGTAATCCAATGGGATTCCGATGAATGTTCAAGTGCGCCCATGATGCCACTGTGAATATTTCTTCAAACATTCCGAGCCCACCTGGTAAAGTAATAAATGCATCAGCAGTATTGACCATTTCAAGGAGTTGCTCAGACATCCCCGAGACAATACGTTCATCTCCATTTGTATTTTCGATTATGTGTTCGTCCGCCAAAATTTTTGGAATGATTCCCAAAACGTGACTGCCACCCTCCTGAACGACTTTTTGAAATGTTTCCCATCAATCCAAGATTTCCAACACCATATACTAGGTGCATATTTCATTCTGCTATAACTCTCCCCAATTCCTTTGCAGACTCAACGAACTCTGGTTTATTACCAGAGTTGGATCCACAGAAAACACAAATTCGCTTGACTCGCTGCTGTGAAGTTGCTTCCATTTTCTCTCTCTTATTTGGATGTTTATCTGAATGTGTAGAAGAGAAGAATGACGAGCTGAATTTATAGATCCTGAAAAGGGTAAGTAAAAATAGCACTAGTACTTGTCAAATGACAATGAACGTTAAAATAAATCGTGAAAGTCAAAAAGTAAAGATATTGTCGGCGAAAATAAAAGAAAATAACAAAATCAAAGCAAATCAAAGCAATTATTAATGTAATGGAATTATGTACGTAATACGCCACTCGTTTGGTATATAAATCCATTAGGATGCGTCTCAAGAATCCATTCCTTACTCAGCCATCACTAATGACTTAAATCTCATCTTTGTGATTGCCAAACACCATTCCTCCTTAAATGCTCTGTTTGTGCATTTCCCTACAAAAATAACACACAAAATTAACAACTTTACAACATGTATACATAAAATATTAAAATAGACATTAAAATAAATTGCATGGGTTGCCTCCCTGCTAGCGCTAAATTTTTCATCTTCAACCAGACATGACTGAAATCCATCTGTTATTGAGGTTTCAGCATCGTTTTGGATGTCCGATTAAAGACAATCTCATGAACGTTGCTTTTGAAGGGTCTCTTCCAACTGTAAAGTGGCAAAAAGAATTTTTTTCCCATTCAGTGCTTGTGTCACTTTTTTGATCTTTGTCGCTCCAATGGTTCCTGAAAAGAAAGAAAGAGAATTATGAGGTATCATATGGTGCTTGACTTGGTATGGGAGTTCCAATATGTCAAGCTTTTGGGTGATATCTTTGATTTGTACTCCTAAAACAGTGATGTTTCTCTTGAATTCACTGGATCTTCAATTTGGTCAGACAGTTGCTCCTCCATTTGCTCTGCTTCTTGCTCAACCATTTCTTCACATATGTATTTTAGGATTTTCGCATTCAATTCTTCATCTGTCATCTATGAAATGCATGCTTTATAAGTATCAACCTGATGATGTAAAAATGTATATGATTTTAGGTCTTCATCATCTATGACTGGCTCAGGTAGATCTTCTTCAAACATTTATGCAAGGGAAGATCCAAGATCTTTATTTTGAAGATGGAAAGTTTGATCCTCCCTTGTTGGTGCAGTTGGTACAAACAGCTCAGCTTCTTTATCCTCGTCAGAGTCAGAATAAAAAAAATCAAACAAAGACTTTGTTGGTTTGGGCTCCTGAACTAATACCTCTGGTTGTTGATACTGATCAACCTCTTCCTCAGTTAAAGTGTCATCATGAAATGTTTGGTACTCAAAGGCTTCATAAGTGTCATCTGAAAATGCTCCTTGAGGTATGTAGCTTTGATTTTCTGTTAATTGTCTCGTTTGATTTTTCAGTCTCTGAATGAATGTTGATTGTCTCTGAATTCTTTCGAATTGATTTTGGACTGATTCAAGCATTGTATCCAACTTTTCATCTTGCTTCTTGAACCAATCTTTGAGAATGTCAATCATCTGATCTTCCTCTGATTGTTATGGTTCTTGATGAAGATCAAAGGTGGATGGTGGATAAGATGGAAAGTATGATGGTTCTTCGTACCTTGAATGATTCCAATCATTCTGCCACTCTGAAAGGTATATACATTGATCGCTCGGGTGGTTACCATCATATATTACACATCTCCCCATTTCGTTCTGTTGAGCAAATGTAGAATTGACTAGTTCTGACATCCGGTGATAACTATTGTGTTGGACAACAGGCCTCAGAAAATCGGACTGTTGCTCCCTGAATTAGGGTGTATCTTCTTCAAGTAAAGCTCGTAATCTTTCAATATCACAATAGTATTCCATTGTTCAACCACCTGAAATAAAAGAAAGAAATAAAAATTACAGATAAAAATAAAGAAAATTAGATATAAGTAAAGATAACTTCAAAATTAATAACTCAAGAAAAATAAGTCATCGACAACGGCGCCAAGAACTTGACCGGCGTAATCACACGCGTATAACGCAAGCGAACGTATCGTTCAAGTAGTATAAAAATATCGATCCCACGATGACTTAATTTCTACTGTTGTTATTAATTATTGATACTATTTATTTACAGGTATCTAATTAAAGGGAGAATGGATTGATTGCTTTTGGTTGGTTGAATGTGGATTTGCTAAATAAATAAATAAAGACACAAAAGAAAATACAAAGGAAAAATAAACAAAAGACACAAAAATCTAGGGTTGTGATTCCACACAATATTATTCTAATGATGAATTGATTCTCTTATATATGTGTAATAAATTAGTTTGCTAACCTGGAACACGAAGATATGCAAAAGCCTCTTCCGATGGTCAGATGCAAATACCCAAAATAACTCAATTAATCATATTTCTATGTTAATCAAGTTACCTGAATTCATTAAGTTCAAGTTCCAATTATGGCTACCCCCGCCCGACAGGTATATTTCTATCTAGTAAGGAAATCTATTAAAGGGTTATCTATCCTCAAAGAAGATCGTGAGCTATTGAATCTAAGGCTGAAACCTAAAGTCTCTTTTCCAAGTTCATTTTAAGTTTACCACATCAATCTTATTGGTGATCAGGCAACATGAAGCATTAAGATTAAGATTCAATAAACAAACTAAAGAATTACCCAATATATAATTAAATCAATTATTAAGCATGTGAATATTGTGTTTCATCACTTCCCTAGAATAAAAATAAAATGCTGGGGGTTGGGGGATCCACCTTTACTATTTATAGTTTAGAAATCTCCCTTATTATAATACAGAATTTATCCGTGATATTACCGACCGACCATATAGGCGGTATCCTCATTAATTCAATTTTTTATTAAGTCCAAACAGCCATAAAGGCGGTATCATTATTTGTCCATAAACCAGCCATATAGGCGGTAATTATCTGTCACCTAAAGACCGGCCATATAGGCGGTGTCAGATTATGTCAAATAAATAAAACCAGCCATTAAGGCGGTAATCCTTTTAGTTTGAATTATAATTTTCATATTATAATTAAGGGAGATTAATCTAAATTAAAATAATAAAAGCTTCACCATTCCCCAGCGGAAATCTAACTACTAAACATAAAAGAAAAGAGAAGAAAAAACAACTACTATTACTGAAAATAAAAATGCATAAATTAAATACTGAAAATAAATATAAACAAGATGCAATCCTTAAATTCCTTACAAAAACCTAAGAAAAATATGAGAATTACAAATGAAATGGCTTGGTATTTATAGGAAAATCTAAAGGCTTCCACCAATTTCTCCACTAATTGCTCCACCAAACACTCAACTAAACACTCCACAAAATCCTCCACCAAACACTC
>SKCR01054469.1:0-29639 GCA_019454045.1 Zanthoxylum bungeanum | reverse complement strand
ATTCAGACAGAGTGAATTCAAGACTTTCTTTCATTATCAACATGGTATCAGAGCTTAGATTCTCCTTTTTTTAAATTTCACTCTCTTTATTTCATCGGCACTTTGGGATCACTGTCAGTGGCGGAGCCAGGGATTCAACAGGGACAGGAGGGGCTAAGATAAAAAGTTCAACAAAAAAAATACCAAAATTTTGAAATTCATTCATATATTTAATATTTTCATTCAATACATTTACAATTGTCCTCGACGAGCTTTCATATGTTGAAAACGTTGGATAATTACTTCATTATCAATATTACAAAAAATATCCTTTTCTATGTATACTACTAGACTATCATTTAACCATTGATCTCCCATCCGATTTCGCAATCGATTTTTCACAAAATGCATAGTTGAAAATGCTCTTTCCACTGTAGCTGTGGCAACCGGTAATATCAATACTAATGTCACCAATAAATAAACTAATGGAAACACTTTATCTTTTCCAGTTTCAACAATTCTTCTTGCAAGCTCACCAATCCCTTTCAATCTTGAAAAATCATTATCAGAACCAACATCCATAATATAAACTTCAAGCTGAATTTCAAGTGCCATGAGATCCATCGAAGAAAAATCATTTGGATAAAATTCAGCAAGGCGCAGTAATTTATGTTTATCAAAAGCTGCAAACGAGTCATTTGGACATAGACATGCCAAACAAAGGAGCAACTCGGTGTTCGTCTCATTGAAGCGGTTGTTTAATTCTTGAAGTTGCATGTCCAAAACTGCATAAAATAACTCAACACGAAAACGATGTGTATTTGTGATCTTTTGACCCTTGCGTTGTGATCTCCCATTAGTCAAAAAAATATCATCCATATTAGGAAGATCAATGTCATGATTCTCACAATAGGAAGAAACTTCACCAAGTAAAGAACATTGACTAAACATATTGTAATAGCTAAATGTTGTAGCTTGAATCTTTGTTCAGAATTTCCCTCATTCGAAATAATTTCAAGCATATTAGTAATAGATGAAAACATACTAATTATGCTTAATAACGTACCATAATGTGAGCCCCAACGTGTATCAGCAGGACGTTTCAAAGTTATTTCTTGATTTAAACCTCGTCCACTTGAAATCTCATGACTATTAAGTGCTTCAATGACTGCACGAGCATGTTCTTCTTGAAGAATATCACGACGTTTTGCTGAAGCTCCAACAACATTGACTAACATAGTAATTAAATTGAAGAGAGAATTAACATCTTCATTCTTTTTCGCCACAGAAATAAGAACCAATTGAAGTTGATGGGCAAAACAATGAATAAAATAAGCACATTTATTATCCTCCAAAATGAGTGCTTTAAGGCCATTGAACTCGCCTCGCATATTACTAGCTCCATCATACCCTTGCCCACGCAGCCTAGACATACTCAATCCATGCCTAGAAAATAGCTTGTCAAGTGCCTCTTTTAGTGAAAGAGCTGTAGTACTAGTAACATGTTCAATACCGATAAAACGCTCAACCACATAGCCATTTTTATCCACATAACGCAAAACGACAGCCATTTGTTCCTTTTGATATATCACGAGACTCATCAACAAGAATAGAAAACAAAACATCACCCATCTCTCTAATAATAATATTGGTAGTTTCAACTGAAACACAAGTTACAATATCTTTCTGAATCTCATTTGATGTCAACTGAAGATTTCTAGGAGCATTTTCAAAAGTAATAGCATCAATGTCCTCATTATGGTCAGCAAGGAAATGTAGAAGCTCAAGAAAGTTACCTCGATTATTTGAATCTTTAGACTCATCATGCCCACGAAATGCAAGCCCTTGTTTTAACAGAAATCTAACACAATCAATAGTAGCATTCAAATGGGCTCGATATTCACTTCGAGTTTTTTCTGAATGTCTTGAGAAAGCTATTTCAATATGCTGCTTCTGATTCATCAACGCTTCACAATCATGTCTAGCTTTATTATGAGCACTATTGATATCTCCCTCATGTTCAATAAATTTTTCTTTCTTCTTCCAATTCTTAAATCCTTGACCAACAAATATATCACCACCACTTTGTTTACCATTCTCTTCTTTAAAAAGATAACAAAAAAGACAGAATGCAGCATCTTTTTCTATGCTATATTCCAACCAAGAGCCAAAATGTTCAAACCAAGTTGAGACAAACCGTCGTTTTTGATTTCCAAAATTTGATAATTTAAAGTTGTGATTTTTAGGTTGAACAGGACCCTTTTGTAAGTACGCTCTTCGGACTTCATCTCGGATATTATGACTATAATAAGAGATTCGAGGTCTTAATCCAGGATCTGTAGGAAGATCTTGTAAATTAACTTCTACATCTTCACTTGAACAATACTTAGTTTTCTTCGGAGAAGATTGTAATGTTGATATTCTTTTAAAATATTTCTCCATAACTATATCAAATAAACAAAAGAATAATTTAGTTTCCTATTTTATTATTATTATATGAAAAAAATGTTTATGAAACTTCATCAGCACCAAAACGTGTTTCCTATTTTATTATTATTATTATTATTATTATTAATTTTTTTCTATGCAAATAAAGTGAAACCCACAATTTCAATGATGCAATCAATTTAAGTAATTAACAAATGTACAAATTAAACAGAACTCATTAAGTTAATGGCATTAACGATTAACCCATTTCAAGCATCAAATTGAAAACAAAAAATAAAAATAAAAAAAGAAAGATATTTGTTAATTTGCATAATATTTGCAATCAAAAATGGATTTAACAAAAATGGATTTGCAATCAAAAAAAAAAAATGGATTTGCATAATACTGTAGTAATGATGATTAACAAAAAATAAAAATAAAGAAAAAAGAAAGATAGCAGGGGCTGTAATACACGCATTAACGATTACCCATTTCAAAAAAATTAAACAGAACCCATTAAGTTAATGGCATTAACGATTAACCCATTTCAAGCATCAAATTGAAAACAAAAAATAAAAATAAAAAAAGAAAGATATTTGTTAATTTGTATAATATTTGCAATCAAAAATGGATTTAACAAAAATGGATTTGCAATCAAAAATAAAAAATGGATTTGCATAGTACTAATAGTAGTAATGATGATTAACAAAAAATAAAAAGAAAAAAGAAAAAAGAAAGATACCAGGGGGCAGGGGCTGTCGGCTGTTGCTGTGAAGTGTGAAAAACTGAAGATGAAGATTGAATATTGAAGGGCACTCTGATTTTGAAAAAAGCAGGGCTAGTAACAATTTTTTTTTTTTTAAGTTTGATAAAAAAATTTTGGGCCCAGCAGGGGCTGCAGCCCCTGCTGGGCCCAACTTGCCACCGCCCCTGTACCAGGGGGCAGGGGCCTTGTCGGCTGTTGCTCTGTGAAAGTGTGAAAAACTAAGATGAGATTGAATATTGAAGGGCACTCTGTTTGAAAAAAGCAGGCTAGTAACAATTTTTTTTTTTTAAGTTTGATAAAAAAATTTTGGGCCCAGCAGGGGCTGCAGCCCCTGCTGGGCCCAACTTGCCACCGCCCCTGATCACTGTCACGACCCCCTCCCTATAGCGGGCCCAACCCTAGAAAGAGGTTTGCGATCCATTTTAGCTCGAGCATTCTATATGTCAAACCAACCATTTGAATGTGAACAAAATTTACATCATAGATTACAAATCTCAAAATTTTACACCAAATATATGAATTACAACACAAGTCTTATATTATCTATTAAATATAGATTTCCTATATTCATTATTATTGTTCATTAGTATATGATTCCTTTTCAATTTTGATTTTCTATGTAACCTATATAAAGATTCATTCCATTGTAAATTCAGACAGAGTGAATTTAAGACTTTCTTACATTACCTAACGAACGGATGAGGAGACAAAGCCAATCTTGGAGGAGTATTGCTGTCGGGAACCATCTTCAGAATCCTACGGTCCAGCCCTTCTTTCTACTTCACACGTACTAAATTTTCTGTAATATTTCAAGATCAAGACAAAGACAATAAATAAATAAATAAAGAAGAAATGTCCTTTTCCGTCTCTAATTATTTTCATAACTATTCATTTAGATCTCCATTTTTTTTTCATAATTATCCATCAGGTCACTATTATTCTAGCGGTTAATGATCAATATTGCGTTATGTAATATTATTGTTAGAAGATTAGTATAGATGTCAATAAGGACGAAGAATCATCCAGAATCACGATTGAAATTTTTATTTATACGATTTTTCATCCTGAATCTCGTATTGTTCGATACATGATCCCGAGATCCAATCGAGATTCAGAACTTTCTTCCAAACCTAAATAGTAACGACCTAATGGATAATTAAAAAAAATTTAGGGATTTAGAAATCATTCTCCCTAAAATAAAATGCAAGGAGAATATGAAGCTTTGATGAAAGTATAATTTGAGTTGTAAATTAAAATTTTCATCACCTTGGATAGCTGAGAAATTCAAAATTCTTGCTTCTGTTATTACCAAAGGCCATGATAACATTGCTAAAACGATATAAGCCACCACAAGCAAGCACGAACAGGACCCCTCTTCGTTAAGGGTACCTTCATCTCCATCTTCATCTTCATTTTGTTAACGTATAAGTCTCTTCCACTTCCACATAAATAGACAGAAAAGTTTTGGGCAAGACGGTCTCAATACGTCGGTCAACTGAGCCGTGTATCGTACTCTGCATTTGCACACGATTTTCAAATGTAGGCAACGGAATTTTAATTCTAAGAAAGCAAAGTATGACCTAAAATAAGTTTAAGGAGGTCAAAGTGATGATAATTCGTGATATCATTAATACTTATTAAAGGAAAAAAAGTGTAATGTTTCGGGATTAGCGTGGAATTATTCATGTGACTGAAATTTAAAATTTTCTTTCAAAACCACTTTAATGATCTTAGTTATATCATTGTTGATATAGACAAATATACTATTAAATTAATCTTTATTAATTTAACATGCATGCAATAAATTTTATTTATCAATATAAATAATATTTATTAATAATAAAACATATATTGATGTGTTTATTATTTTTCTTGAGCTTTTTGAAAATCCTCATTGATTTTCTCTTGCAGTAATACATCAAGCATTGCACCTCTAGTTGGCACACTAGCACTCCTCTACGAACAAATTGCTCTCACTTTTGAGAACAAAAGAAAACCTTTTTGATATATACTAACCAGCAGTAGCACTCCTCTTCCCCCTTGCAGTAATGATCCTTGTGACATATACTAACTAGTGGTTCATTCTTTGTGAGATTTGAAGGTCGTTGGAGCTTGATTTTAGTGAGGATATAGACATATAGAGGACTTTTGCGTGAATTGGGGCAAATACTGTTGGGGTGGTGCTCCGAGTGCCAATCCGGATCGTATTTATGTCCGATTCATAAATACAGACAGTTCAATTTTCCATAATATTACCAATTTTACTGGTAGCACCCTTGTCTTTTATACACTTATTCGATCTAGTCTCGATTAGATTGAAACTGAATCTGATTTAGTGATACGTGTATATTAGACAAAGACCCTAGGATTTACAATATAGTGCGCAGTTACAACGTAGTTTGTAATTGACATTGGGAAGCGCACTATTAGTTGTATATCCTTAAATAAAGTTCCTGGTCAAGATTTACTAACACGGGTCGGTTAGTAAAATCCGCTGAGACCAGTACATGTCGTATATCGTGACTTGGTCCGATGGTTTATCCCAGTGAACCATGAGTCTTGGGAGACTTGTATAGACATGTAGGTGTTTATTTGATAAGACACTGAACGACTCACTGAAGGTTTCCTAATAGATGATACACCAACGTCAATAGGAACCTTCTCGAGTTGAGCGAGCATAGTGGTCCTTCGACTTGAGATACACAGTGGGATATATGAGTTATCCTCCACACTTTGATGGCAGTCACGTCAACGATCTATTCATGATCAGACCTCCGCCTGTTCGTTGGGTGTGGACTGATGCTCATGATATCCAGTGTGTATCAAGATAGGATCCGTCAGTCCTGTGTACAGGGCATAGGCATCATCACGTGTTTATGATCTAGTAAATCAATGGCCGTGGTATACGTCGGAAACTAGTTCCGAATGTTATTTAGAGATCATAAATTAGAAAGTCGACTGTATTACCGAACAGATTTGACGTTCTCATCTATATCTCAGGTATAATATGGATAGCCTGTGACGGAGGGATTATACGTATGTTATGACCTCGGCTTGTATAGTTTAGCGAGATTATCTGTGGTCGTCATAATTCATGAGTGGTGGATTATGGACACGAAATTGGATTTCGTGACAGATAAACCTAAACTTAGAGAGTCCCACAATATGAAGTGTACTCGTTGAGCACTTGGGCAACTCGATATGAATAATACAGATTATTCATAATACTTCACCAGATTAAATGAGTTAATTCGGATCGTTTATGAAAATTGAACTGTCTGTATTTATGAATCGGACATAAATACGATCCGGATTGGCACTCGGAGCACCAACCCCACAATTTCTCTCCCACTTGCTCTAGTGCCAATCCATGGTATCCTATACTCATCTCAATTGTTATCGTATACTCATGGTTCTCAAGAGCTCACCAGCACTCAAGAGTAGGCAAGAACAAGTAGTCTGCTTTACAATCGAGTCTGTCAAACAACTCAATCGTTTTCTAAGCCAGCATCATTCATATTTTGTAGAATCCAAATTTCACATCAATATGACTCAGATGCTATATCATATTGTGCTATTGCTACTGAGTTGTCTATGTATTTAGAGATCAAATCCAAATACTTGGCAGACAACCGCAACACAAAACTAATATCAACACTCTAATCATTGAGGTCACTTTGCAACTTCTTAAGTCAATACTTCAAAAGTCGCAACTGATTCCACAGTTTAGTAGAATCAATAGTGACACTCTCACTGCATCTTTTCTGACTTTATATGACATAGACCATCTAATGTCATAATTAGAATCAAAACTAATCTGACCTTATGGTTGCTGACTAAATTCTCCATGAATGAGAAACTTGTTCTTAATATCTCAAAGATCACAAGAACATGTTTCAAGACACATCTTATGGTCTACAGCATTTCAAAATAACTCGTACAATTACGATTAAATTGATATCTTTAATCGCACATATATAGTACTCATTTTGCCATCATCTTATGATGCATAAGATTGACTAGACATTCCAATCATTTATCTTCGAAAAAGGAATCATTCTTTACGAAAGATGAAAACTATATATATAAAAGACACGTTAACTGTCAAACAGTTGTACTAACTGTCATACATATAGTCTTACTGTGTTCTTTATTAGATCATATCTAATATGCGATTAATGAGAGTATCTCACAAGTCTCTTAATTTTATATCTTATATAAAACTTTATATCATAGTCATATATAACAGAGACTACACCCACTGTTATCATGGAGAAAAGAAGACTTAAGGATATAGTATTAGAAAGAAATTTGTATGCTCCCACTGACCCTACTGACAAATACATATTCTCTATATTTTGATAAAACCAAAAATCTGACTGATATCAAAACTAGAGAACATAATTTTCCGAAGCTTATCTGAGTCTCAATAAGCTCCATAAGCTAGTATATCAACTGTGATCTTAGCATAATACAACTCCACCGGGCCATTCTAGAATGAAATCTTCAACCAAGAAATCACAACGGATTTTCATTCGAAAAATCACTCAAGAACGCCACTTTGCATTCTTTAGCCAAATCATGGTTTTATATCAATTTCAACATTAACCAACAGACCCTTAATTGTCCAAATAGTACGACAAGAGACACTTCCTTCCAGAATCTACAATAGACATATTGATGTAACCTTTCTCATTGTCATACTATAAATGTCAAACTTTATCGAGCTCACCCGCGCTTCCGCTGCGCCCCGACCCCAAAAACCCAACAAAAATGGTATCAGAGCGGGTCTGATGCTTCATCCATTACATTATTCATGCTTGATATTTGATATGAATCCAATTTTAATGTTCTCACATGCTTAGAATCTAGATATGTTTCTTTACTTTTCAGTTCTACGTTAATGGAAATGTAACGAATTTAATGGTTAAATTGAGTTATATTTCTAAAATAGAATTGAAATGTTTAGAAAATGATTTAGATTAAAATTCTGCATTGGATGTAGAGTGTGGCTTCCGTAGGAAATCCCCGTGTTTAATATGGCTGTAAAGTAACGTGTATTGGATACATGTTTCTTGGTCCGCCTTGTCAGTACGGATGCAAATGATTTCCTGATGCTATAGCTGTATCGTGCCAAAGTTGTGCAGTTATGGTTGATGGTAGTTCATTTGCGCCGGTAGAACTTATATGATAAGAGACAAATTCAAGTGAAAGTGGAAATCCTGAACGTGCCAAAGCTGTCAGGACTACACCGGTAGCTTGAGTTTGTCATTGACAAGTGTAGCCTTGATACGCCTCCATGTGAACGTGCCAAAGCTGTCACAGCGAGAAACGGTCAGGACCAAAATCAGGAGTCACTGGTGAGTGATTGACAATGAGTTGTCTACCTAATGATATACGTAGGCGAGAACGTGCCAAAGCTGTGAGTCGAAATATATTCATGGGATCCTACTCTCACTATGGAATTCGATTTAATTATTGAATTCCCGTTGTCCGTTGGGGATTACGGTGTTACGTAAAGTAGTGGGAGACACTGCTGGGTTAAAAATCCATAACTCAAGCGGTGCGTAATTTTATGGAATTTACTGCTTTCGTTTTCCTATTATCTATATAGTTTATAGATTTATGCTTCTTATCCACTGCATAGTATATTACCTGAATATATAGGTTTTCTGACTTTACTTATGGTTGCGTAGTTCTAGAATAAGTTCTTGAAAGACAGTAGACTTAGATATTGTTAGATTAGTTGAAACCATCGGGAACTGTTGTTTCGATTTTCTTGAAAATCAAGATGGTTTGTGACTTAGTTTCTAAGTCGCGATTAGTTAATCTAAATAGATATCTGCTTTAGGATATTTTTCTAGTTAGAATTGTTTCTTATGCAGTAAGAATTGACTTGAACAGTTCATGTCTTGAGATTCTTGACTGGCATTAAGAAAACCCATTTAGTATTTGTTTATCTTTTAATGACGTTTCTTGGCTTTTAGTGACTTTTAAAAGTCACGTGTCTGACACAATTTGCAAATCAATCATTAACAATCGTTGTGAATAATTGAACGCAAATTATAAAGTTTAAGAAAGGAGATACGTATAGTTGTGTATAGAGAATATCGATTCTCGCAATACGACAAATGTAGGTATTGGATACCGATCTCCCGTCCAGTTAATTAAAATAATGTTTAATAACTTTTTTGATATTTGATATCAGAACTTGTGACTATTGGATAGTTACTTGTTCTGTATAAACAGTTGTTACATATTTTAATATGACTAGTAGTGTCATTGATGAAAGATAAACATTAAGAAAAATATTCGGTAAAATAATAACTTAGAACTGTGCGTTATGAGATTTTATCATAAAAGCATTAGATGCTCGTTCTTATGGTAAATGATGGTCTGATATGAGATCACACCACATATCCTTTTCCATTTAATGAATATTGTATTCAGGAAGTGATTAAATCTCATTTAACAAATGATTGTCATTGGACCACCGATTTATTAGACTAATACATTGGATGTATGTAGTTTAATAAATTAGAAATTACCTTAAGATAGTTTTCTATGCTCCGTAACTTAGTTAATGATTTGTCATGACTTAGTTACGTGTTTCTAGTAGAGAACATGTTGAACGTCTTTAACTGTTCAAAGACTTTCATTATGTCTCTGATGAAACGTAAATAGAATATTTTAAATGGTTCTAATATATTCTATTTGAAGTGTTGAAAACTATAAAATTCATCGTGAGTCTTTGAATTGTTCAAAGATGTTTGATATGATCAAATATGTGAATTTAAGGCAATTAGTTCCATAGTTATTTAATGAATATGATTTTTACTCAATATTAAACTTTCGCGATTCAATTTTGATGGAATTGGTCAGTGGAAGTAATCGAATCTTATATGATTTGATTCGTTGATATTGAGAGTTACCGAATTAATTTTCAATACTCTTGGGGTTATGCTCCAGTAACACTAATTCATCTCTTTAATTAAGGTTCCAATTATTTCTACAGTTACATATATGATATGTATAGTAGAAAATTCGAATCTTAAAAAGTTTGAGATTTGAAACTTTCGATTGTATAATGGTTATATAATTGAATGTACTTGTGCCTCAGAGGTATGAGTGAAAGATTTATCATTTATTCTATTTAATAGAATATTGTATTCTATTTGATAGAATATCTTTTCTATGATCCCGAGTAATGAAATTGTTTTGTCACTTGATGGTTGACATTGGATGTTGACGATTGTAGAAAAGATTTGACTTTGTGAAGTCAAATGAGAGAGTGATAAACTGTAATGGAACTACATAATTAATAAGATGAAAATACCCTTAGACATCTTCCGTACTAGTCCAATAGGATGTCAGAATCATTTACGAAGTATTTGATACTTAATGATTCTGATGTTTTCTTATTGAAGAAAAGTATCCTATAACTTATAGTGGGTGCGATATTTGATATCGATTCCGGAACTTAGCATTGAACCATAAATCTAAGATTGTTCATGGCTTACGACGATCAAGTTTTGAACTTGATTAGGCTTTCGTTATGAATAGTTCATAAAATGTGCAAATTGTTTGCGCAGCAAAAGCACAGTGAGCTCGATAAAAGTTTGACATTTATAGTATGACAATGAGAAAGGTTACACTCAAAGTCTATTGTAGATTCTGAGGAAGTTTGTCTCTTGTCGTACTATTTGGACAATTAAGGGTCTGTTGTTAATGTTGATATTAAACCATGATTTTGGCTAAAGAATGCAAAGTGGCGTTCTTGAGTGATTTCTTCGAATGAAAAATCCGTTGTGATTTCTTGGTTTGAAGATTTCATTCTAGAATGGCCCTGGAGTTTGTATTCTGCTAAGATCACAGTTTGATATACTAGCTTATGGAGCTTATTGTAGACTCAGATAAGCTTTCCGGAAAATTATGTTCTCTAGTTTTGATATCAGTCAGATTTTCTTTTTTTATCAAAATATAGAGAATATGTATTTGTCAGTAGGGTCAGTGGGAGCATACAAATTTCTTTCTAATACTATATATCCTTAAGTCTTCTTTTCTCCATGATAACAGTGGGAGTAGTCTCTGTTATATATGATATATGATATAAAGTTTTATATAAGATATAAAATTAAGAGACTTGTGAGATACTCTCATTAATCGCATATTAGATATGATCTAATAAAGACACAGTAAGACTATATGTATGACAGTTAGTACAACTGTTTGACAGTTAACGTGTCTTTTATATATATAGTTTTCATCTTTCGTAAAGAATGATTCCTTTTTCGAAAGATAATTGATTGGAATGTCTAGTCAATCTTATGCATCATAAGATGATGGCAAAATGAGTACTATATTATGTGCGATTAAAGATATCAATTTAATCGTAATTGTTACGAGTTATTTTGAAATGCTGTAGACCATAAGATGTGTCTTGAAACATGTTCTTTGTGATCTTTGAGATATTAAGAACAAGTTTCTCATTCATGGAGAATTTAGTCAGCAACCATAAGGTCAGATTAGTTTTGATTCTAATTATGACATTAGATGGTCTATGTCATATAAAGTCAGAAAAGATGCAGTGAGAGTGTCACTATTGATTCTACTAAACTAGTGGAATCAGTTGCGACTTTTGAAGTATTGACTTAAGAAGTTGCAAAGTGACCTCAATGATTAGAAGTGTTGATATTAGTTTTGTGTTTGCGGTTGTCTGCAAAGTATTTGGATTTGATCTCTAAATACATAGACAACTCAGTAGCAATAGCACAATACTGATATAGCATCTGAGTCATATTGATGTGAAATTTGGATTCTACAAAATATGAATGATGCTGGCTTAGGAAAACGATTGAGTTTGTTTGACAGACTCGATTTGTTAAAGCAGACTTACTTGTTCTTGCCTACCTCTTGAGTGCTGGTGAGCTCTTGAGAACCATGAGTATACGATACACATTGAGATGAGTATAGGATACCATGGATTGGCACTAGAGCAAGTGGGAGAAATTGTTGGGGTTGGTGCTCGAGTGCCAATCCGGATCGTATTTATGTCCGATTCATAAATACAGACAGTTCAATTTTCCATAATATTACCAATTTTACTGGTAGCACCCTTGTCTTTTATACACTTATTCGATCTAGTCTCGATTAGATTGAAACTGAATCTGATTTAGTGATACGTGTATATTAGACAAAGACCCTAGGATTTACAATATAGTGCGCAGTTACAACGTAGTTTGTAATTGACATTGGGAAGCGCACTATTAGTTGTATATCCTTAAATAAAGTTCCTGGTCAAGATTTACTAACACGGGTCGGTTAGTAAAATCCGCTGAGACCAGTACATGTCGTATATCGTGACTTGGTCCGATGGTTTATCCCAGTGAACCATGAGTCTTGGGAGACTCGTATAGACATGTAGGTGTTTATTTGATAAGACACTGAACGACTCACTGAAGGTTTCCTAATAGATGGTACACCAACGTCAATAGGAACCTTCTCGAGTTGAGCGAGCATAGTGGTCCTTCGACTTGAGATACCACAGTGGGATATATGAGTTATCCTCCACACTTTGATGGCAGTCACGTCAACGATCTATTCATGATCAGACCTCCGCCTGTTCGTTGGGTGTGGACTGATGCTCATGATATCCAGTGTGTATCAAGATAGGATCCGTCAGTCCTGTGTACAGGGCATAGGCATCATCACGTGTTTATGATCTAGTAAATCCATGGCCGTGGTATAACGTCGGAAACTAGTTCCGAATGTTATTTAGAGATCATAAATTAGAAAGTCGACTGTATTATACCGAACAGATTTGACGTTCTCATCTATATCTCAGGTATAATATGGATAGCCTGTGACGGAGGGATTATACGTATGTTATGACCTCGGCTTGTATAGTTTAGCGAGATTATCTGTGGTCGTCATAATTCATGAGTGGGTGGATTATGGACACGAAATTGGATTTCGTGACAGATAAACCTAAACTTAGAGAGTCCCACAATATGAAGTGTACTCGTTGAGCACTTGGGCAACTCGATATGAATAATACAGATTATTCATAATACTTCACCGGATTAAATGAGTTAATTCGGATCGTTTAATCGGTTAAACGATAACACATGCTTTAGGGGATTTTGTCCGCTAATAATTATTGTGTATTTGTATTTGATACATAATACGATTAGATACACATTAATTATTCGTCAAATGAGATTTTGACACATGTCACTTCTATACGTATTTATTTACTGTAAATGTAAATAAAATACATATGGATTAGTAATTATATTAGTTAATTATTTAGATTTTTAAGTGTTAAATATTTAAATAATTAAAGAATTAAATTATATATATTTCATAATTGTTATGGAATATATGTTAATTACTATTTGTTATACATGACATTAAAATAAAGGTTAAAGTATTGGATTTTGAATTTTGTTACTTTGACTTTAATTTTAATTTAATTGAATAATTTACTTTTGTGATAATTGTTATCACATTTGTTTATCATTTATTGGTAACTGTGTCATGTGGCATGGATTATATTATTTGATAATTGATCAAATTAAAAAAAAAATTAAAGGACAAATATGCCCTCCTATTGTCGGCAATAACAATAAAAAGAGGAAATTGTTTTCTCTTTGATGATGGATATCACCACTGCCGAAACAAATAAAAATGGGTCTCTAGGGTTTGCTTTGATCAAACTATGGAAAGAAATGAAGGAAACCAAAGAAAAATGGCTTAGGATACAAGGATTAAAGGTAATTCTTTCACACCTCAAGCCTAAGAAATTTTGTTTCTTGTTTTCTTGATAATCTAGAAATGTTCTAGGGTTCTTTTTATTTCTAAAATTGGGGCTTTTGTTTTGGATGGATGAATTGGAGGTTAATGAGCATGTGTGAAGTGTATTAGGATGGAATTAATGTAATTTCATTCCAATTTTGTTCAAATTATTGTTGGACATTTTGTTGCCATTCTAGAGTGTAATAGCCACTCATTTTATGCCTAGAATTGTTCTTGAGTTATTCATATGTGGTGGGACTCAATTGGTGTTGGATTAATTAGATTAATCTTTGTGAAAATTGGATTAAAGCATGAAAATTTGGTCAATTTACTTCTGGATCAGATCTGGAATTTTCAGTGTATATATTGATGTATTTGATGTTAAATTAATGTAATGGATGTAATTTGGGAGTCGGCACAATTTCCGGAAAGTGTTTCGGAGTTGAAATAAGCGAAAACGGCCAAAAACGGTGTTACCGGGTGGATTTTGAGCCAACCGGGTGACGGCTGTGAAAACAGTGATTCCGTCACTGTTCTGGCAGCCCATGAACTGCCCCGACACTATTGGAGCTGACCTGGGCAGTTTCCATAAGTGTCGGGTAGTCGGTTCGGTCAAAAACGCGTTTTAGGCAATTTTGCGGAAAAAACAGTTTTCGTAAAAGTTTCGCGAGTTTTCAACTTATTTATGTTAATATTCGATATTAAATAAATTGGTTAGGTGATATATGAATAAATTATTCATATTAGATATTGAGTAATTTATTCGGTATTTTGAAAAAGTTTTAAAATACGATATCGCCCGGACCCGCGCTTCCGCTGCGCCCCGACCCCAAAAACCCCAACAAATACAACGCATGATGATTGATATTTGACGTGAAGCGGTTCAAGTGATAATTTCACACTGAAAATTCATGATATCATTATTACTTTTTAAAGGAAAAATGATTTTATAATGTCTAGAGTGCCACAAATGACACCTTTTGATTGCCCCTATATATGTGGATCTTTCAATCACACAAAATTTTCTTTGGCAATGAAAATGATGCTTGCACAATTACATTAATTTCAAAGTAATCCTATAATTTCAGTTCATTCACGGGATGTTTTTACCTAAGTTTTAACTACATCGTTAATCTCAAGTTTCATCATTAATTTCAAACTGTTAATGAATTATATTTGTTGATTCTCATAATCACAAAAGTCCTTTAGATTAACAATATTCACCAGATGTTTTACCTAGGTTTTAAGTACATCGTTAATCTCAACATAGAATTCATTAACAGTTCATTTTCTTTCATATTAATAAGAGTAACTTCAAATCTTATAGTAAGAGTTTGAAATTTAGAGTTCTTAACTGACAAGGTTTCTTCATGAACTAGAATTTCCCAGGAATTCTTGGCAATTTCATAAATAGAGACTTCTAAATTCATTTGCACATATAGTATTATTAAGGTATTTAACGACGGGGATTGAAATTTGTGTTTTCTAAAACCTTACGAACTAAAGCTTGTAATTCTAAAATTATAAAAACTAAAATATCGTTATTATAATTTATAGGATTGTTGAGTATCATTTTCACATTTTATAAGTTTTTATTTTTGGAATATCGGGAAAATTGTACGTCATCCATACCGGGTCATCGATGCGTGGGTAAAACGGTGCTGCCTCGGACTCTTATAAAGATACTACTCAAGGTCCCAAACTCAAACCACTGATTTGTATCCCTTGCCACCACTTTTTATAAGTTATTATAAAGATACTCCTTTATTTAAGCCATATCCAACATTCCAACTCGATGATGAAAAAGAATTTTGGGTTCATTCATAATGCCATTGAGTAGTCACATAATTTTGGGTTCATTCATGAGGAATGAGATTAACGATGTAATTAAACCTTAGGTAAAAACTGTTGTAAATTCCTCAAATTCATTAAATAGGATATGTATATGTATAGGTAGATCATTGAGATTTTCAAGGGGTGTATGGGAGGTTGCAATCCTTGGAGGGTTGCAACCCACCCCAAGGGGTGCCCTATTGGCACATCTCCATGCCTTATAAAAGAAAGCCTTTATTCCAATGAAATATAGAGAACATATACATAATATCTAACCAAAAAGAAGGCATTGTGTTTTCCTTGTTTTTGAGAGAGAGATCCACCATTGAATCCTAGTTCGCATACTTGTTAAGGAGTGCTCCTTGAACAAGAAGTATCCAAGTTATCCTGGGAGAACGTTGGCATTTTGAATCCGTAGAGCACCTGTGACGGGGCCAATAAGTTCTTAAGGACAGAGAGATCTCGACTTGGATTGAATCTGTAAACTTGATTTCCAGGTTGTCTTGAAGTTTTTCTGGTATTATGGTTTTGTATCTAGATCTACTTTTGGTTGTTAATCTGTTTGATTTGCATGTTATATTACTGTTTAATGACACAATATTAACAACAATCTTAAGAACTTATTGCATTCTAGTGTTGTTAGACTGTAAATTCGCATGCTAGGGTAGAATATTTTTTGGAAAAATACGAACTGTGCATGAAAAACCCGTAGGGAGTTCGAACGCCCGACGCATGCGAAGGCATAAATTGAAAATTCGTAAGAACATTTGAACGCTTCTTTAAACGCAACTCGAACGCAAGCCTTCTGTCTTAGAACGTTCGAACGCGTCCTAAACGCAACTCGAACGCAAACTCTCTGAAATCATTCGTTCGAAACGCGTCACGAACGCTATACGAACGTGAACTCTCTGGAATCATTCTGTTCGATCGCGTTATCAAACGCTACTCGAACGTGAACTCTCTGTAAACACATCATTCGAACACGTTATCAAACGCAACACGAACGCACACATACTGGACAGTCTCGTTCGAACGTAGATACGAACGTGACACTAACGATTTTGTCCTGGAAGTATCATAAATTCCAAACTTTAATAAATATTAACTTGGTTAGTCATATACTGTAAACACATTAATCTTGGTAGTATAGATTTAAGTTATTATTAAGTTGTTCAATTATCACAAACATACACATAGTGATAAAGTTGAAATTAATTGGTTGTTGCATAATTGGTTGAGAATTTAAAGTGTAATTTTGCACAAGTAATTCATCCAATCTTGATTGACATATATATCTACACTTATCGTATTAATTGTGCTATTGGAAGAGTGTAAATCTGGGTTTTGGATTGCTAAAAGATTCTATTGGAAAAAATGTTTGAAGAATATTCGTTCATTCATTTTTCCTTAAGTATCTTTAGTTGAAATTCAAGGACTTGTGTTTATTGGAACTTCCGTCCATTAGAACAACAAGTGACTACCTAGTACACATCACTTTGAACTAGATCATTCGTTGATCGTTGTGCAATTTGTCTTTTGTAGACTTATGGAACCCTGTTTGTTTCCAGTTACATATGGTTAGCGGAAACATCACAGTACCGGTCTCTCATGGAGAAAAACCAGAGAAGTTTGGTGGGGCAAACTTCAAACAGTGGCAGAGCAAAATGTTGTTCTACTTGACAACTCTCTCAGTTGGCTAAATTCCTCAAGGATCCTCCAGGTCCTGTGGAGGGTGAATCTGAATTGGCCAAGGAAGAGCGAGAACAGACTTGGATGTCTGGAGACTTCTTATGCAAGAACTACCTTTTGGGTGGTCTTGACAATAACCCTGTACAATGTGTACCAAGGCATGACTTCTGCGAAGATTCTCTGGGAATCTCTCGAGAAGAAATACAAAACCGAGGATGCCGGACAAAAGCAATTTATCGTGGGTAGGATCCTGGACTACAAGATGGTAGTTTAAAGGACGGTGATGTCTCAGTTGGGTGAACAACAATAGATCATTCATGAAATACTGGATGAAGGAATGAAACTCTGTGAGACGTTTCAAGTTGCCGCTATAAAAAAAAAAAGTTTCCTCCATCATGGAAGGACTTCATGAGCTATCTGCAACACAGAAAGAAGCAGCAATGAGCCTTGAAGACCTTGGAGTTTGATTGAGAATCGAACATGACAACATGATGTCCGAGAAGGCCAGCTACAAGACTATGGAGTCTAAGACCAACATCTTTAAGGATGTAAAGGGTAGCAAGAAAAGAAAGAACAGTGAAGCTGATTCTTCCCAAGCGAACAAGAAGTTCAATGGAAGTGCCACAACTGTGAAAAGAGCGGTCATATGACAAAGGACTGCAGAAACAAGATATCTCAGGACAATGGCAGGAAAAATGAGGCCTATGTCGTTGAAGATGAGCAGTTAACTGATGAGATTTCAGAAATGAATCTCTCAGCAGTGGTAACTGAAGCCAACTTGGTTGGGAATCCGAGAGAATGATGGGTAGACACTAAGGCTACTCGTCTATCTATGCTGATAGCAAGATGTTTTCCTCGTATCAGAAAGGTCGATGGCGACGATCATCTGACAATAGGAAACTCGTCTACCTCTAGAGTGGTTGGACAAGGCACAATGGTTCTAAAAATGATATCCGGAACGGAGCTTACATATGAATGTTTGCATGTTCCAGATATTCTGAAGAACTCGGTCTCGGGTCTGTATTTGTTTCTGACAAGATTGTATTGACCGAAAATGATATCTATGTAGGAAAAGGATACCTCGCTGAGGGCCTTTTCAATGACTGTCAATTGTGCTATTAATAAAGCTGAAACTTCTGCTTATATTATTGAGTCACAAAATGTATGGCATGAGAGGTTAGGACATGTTAATTATGATACAATGCGTACATTAATTAACATGAACCTTATACCTAAATTTTCATTGATAGCTAACATGAGTGTGAGGCATGTGTTGAAGCAAAAATACATAGAACATCATAGAACGAAGTTCTGAACCCTTGGAATTTGTACACACTGACGTGTGTGACTGTGACATGAATATTGTGCAAATAAGAGGCGGTAAAAAGTACTTTGTCACTTTCGATATGATGATGAAAGCACAAGATTCTGTTAAGTGTATTTGCTGAGGAGCAAAATTGAAGCTATTGAGAGCTTTATACACTGAGAACGAAGTTGCAAATCAACTTGGCAAGTAAATCAAAAGAATCAGAAGTGATAGTGGTGGTGAATATGTTTCATCATTCGGTGAATTGTTCTGTGCACGGAATATTCACGAAACCATTGCTCATTATTCTCCTCAATAGGATTGCTGAGTGCAAAAACCGAACGTTGAAGGAATTGATGAATGTCATGTTGACTAGTTCTGGCTTACCTCAGAACTTGTGGGGGGAAAGCCCTGCTTTCCGCGAACGACATTCTGAACAAGCTTCCTCTCAGGAGATTAGACAAGACACCATATGAGTTGTGAAAATGTTATGTACCTTCCTACAAATATTTGAAAATGTGGGGGCGTCATGCCAATTGCCAAGGTGATGGTTCCTAAACCTAAGAAGGTGGAATAGGACCCAAAACTGTTGACTGTATATTCATCAGATATACTTGCAACAGTAATGCATATCGATTCTTGGCACACAAGTATGAGATTCCTGACATCAATCCAAATGTGATGATTGAGTCAAGGAATGCAATATTTTGAAGAGACATTTCCTTGTAAGGAAAGAAAACAAAGAAAAGAGTCTTTCAAAAAGATCTGTTGATACTGTCAAGGATAGTGATCAAGTTGACCAAGAGTCAGATCCGATTTTCTGACATATTTGTTAGAAAATGAGCCTCAAAGCTATAAAGAAGCAATGTCTTCTTTGGAGGCACCTCTGTGGAAAGAGGCGATTATCAGTGAGATTGATTCAATCCTACAGAACCATACTTGGGAGTTGGTTGATCTTCCTCCAGGTTGTAAGCCACTGGGCTACAAATGGAAAGATGAAAATGGATGGATCAATAGATAAGTACAATGCGAGGTTTGTCATAAAAGATTATAGACAGAAAGAATGTCTTGTTTACTTTGACACCTATCCACCAGTGATTCGTATCACATCAGTAGAATGCTTATAGCTATAGCAGCTATATTTGGTCTTGAAATACATCAAAAGGATGTAAAGACGTTATTCTTGAATGGTGAATTGGATGAAGAGACTTACATGGAACAACCAGAAGGGTTTAATGTTCCTGGATAAGAACAGAAGGTGTGCAAACTTGTAAAATCCTGTGTAAGGATTAAAACAAGTACCTAGACAATGACATGAGAACATTGACAAAGAGATGTTGTCAAGTGGGTTTAAAACCGATGAGTGTGATAAGTGTATATACGCCAAATCAACTCAAGAATGACATATCGTTGTATGTCTCTATGTAGACGATATGTTGATAATTGGTAATAATCATGAGTTGATTCAGTTTACCAAGAAAATGTTAACAGCAAATTTGATATGAAAGATTTGGGAGTAGCTAACCTAACTCTTCCTCTATCAAAGAATACTGGCTTAAGCATATCGCAATTAGAATATTCAAGGATCATCGGAAGTCTGATGTATCTCACGAATTGCACACGAACTGATATCGCTCAAGCTGTGAATAGGCTTAGCAGATAACTAGCAATCCAGGACATAACCACTGGAAAAGCCATAGTAAGTGTTTTGAGGTATAAGAAACTTCAAAATATGGGCTACATTACGAGAGATATCCTGCTGTTCTAGAGGGATACAGCGATGCTGGATATCTGATATAATGGATTCCAAATCTACGGTTGGATTTGTTTTCACACTTGGTAATGCAGCCGTGTCATGGAAATCCTCGAGGCAAACATGTGTTGCACAGTCTACTATGGAATCTGAGTTCATAGTATTAGACAAAAAACAGCGGAAGAAGCAGAATGGCTTAGAAACTTCCTGGAGGATATTCCTAGTTGGGCCAAACCGGTGCCAACGATTAGCATACATTGTGAAAGCCAATCGGCTATTGGGAGAGCCCAAAATACAATGTATAATGGTAAGTCTCGACACATACGTCGGAGATATAATACATACGTCAGCTGCTCTCAAGTGGCATAATAACGATCGATTATGTCAGGTCGAAGGAAAACTAGCGGATCCACTAACTAAAGGTTTACCTCGAGAGCAAGTTGAGAAGTCATCGAGGGGAATGGGCTTGAAGCCTATAATCTAAGAATTGTCACTGTGGAAACTCAACCTAGCTGACTGGAGATCCCAAGATCTAGGTTCAAAAGGGACAACAGAAACTTTGTGCAATTCAAAACAAGCACTGAAGAGTTTTGTACTCTTTCCCATTCCGATAATGACGCTGAGTGCTGTCTGTCATTGGTTAGGATAAGCTAAGGCTTTTAATGATCACTATATTAGGAGATGAGTCCTAATAGAGGTAAAGACAGATTACCTCTTCATAGTAGATCACCTATTTCAAGTAAGAAGTGAGGCCGCTTCCATGGGAACCTTTAAAGGCGGGTTACCCTAAAGTGATTGATGAATCCGGGACCGTTGTTCAGGGCCGAAATGAACACAACCGTAGAACGGGAAAATGGTCGAATTAAAGCTGTGTTGTGTGGCAATTGTCTTGGTTTACACCAACGGCAGAACAGTTCAAGACTATGGGTCACTGGTTTGCCAAGTAAATCCGATTGTCATTCACTAGGAAAGGTTCAAGGCGAAAGCTACCTATTTCGATGCAGCTTTAGCTCACGGTATCTCTCTCACGTGCCTGAATGAATATTTGAAGAATTGTGGGGGATTGTTGTAAATTCCTCAAATTCATTAAATAGGATATATATATGTATAGGTAGATCATTGGGATTTTCAAGGGGTGTATGAGAGGTTGCAATCCTTTGAGGGTTGCAACCCACCCCAAGGGGTGCCCTATTGGCACCCCTCCATGCCTTATAAAAGAAGGCCTTTATTCCAAATGAAATATAGAGAACATATACATAATATCTAACTAAAAAGAAGGCATTGTGTTTTCCTTGTTTTTGAGAGAGAGATCCACCATTGAATCCGAGTTCGCATACTTGTTAAGGAGTGCTCCTTGAACAAGAAGTATCCAAGTTATCCTGGGAGAACGTTGGCATTTTGAATCCGTAGAGCACCTGTGACGGGGCCAATAAGTTCTTAAGGACAGAGAGATCTCGACTTGGATTGAATCTGTAAACTTGATTTCCAGGTTTGTCTTGAAGTTTTTCTGGTATTATGGTTTTTGCATCTAGATCTACTTTTGGTTGTTGATCTGTTTGATTTGCATGTTATATTACTGTTTAATGACACAATATTAACAACAAAAACATCTCGAACTGAAATTATAGAATAATTTTGAAATTAATGTAATTGTGCAAGCATCATTTTCATTGCCAAAGAAAATTTGTCTCTGCGTCATTTTTCTTCGGCTGGTTATTGCCTTGTCCCTGCTCCCGTTGCAGTTTCCGGTAATTTTTCTTCAAGTGGTCTTCTATGCCACAGTGGAAGCACTTGTATGTCTTTTTCCCATCCTTGGATCTGCCCCTGCTTTTGCTTCTGCCTCTTCTCCCACCTTGATGTTTCTCATGTTGTCTTCCTCGTTGCTCCGAGACAATGACTTCTGTTTGATCTGAGCCCACGTCTTTTCTTCTGGCTTCTTCATTTGATAGGGCATCATTTACCATAGGCATGGTAAGTTTGACTTCTGGAGCTGAGTTGCTGAGAGTAACCACCAGAGTCTCCCAGTTATCAGGAAGAGAACTGAGTAGCAAGTGGGACCGGCTTTGCTGACGTGGCAGATGACGTGATAGTGTTGACGTGGCAAGTGGGATCGGCTTTGCTGACTTGACAGATGACGTGGCAGCTGACGTGGTTCGTTGATGTGGCAGGGGTGCTGACGTGTCGGTGATGTGGCGCTGACGCGTGGCGGCCACGTAATCGTCTTCAACCTTGCAACGGCGCGTGGGGCGCGTGACACGCGTGAAGGCGCGTGGGCAGTGCACTGGAAGGCGCGTGTGGCACATGAAAGAAAACGGGACGTCGAATCGGTCGTCGGAAAATACCACCGAGCTCGTCTCTCCGTGAACTTTTTGATGGTACCCTCAAATTGGATTTTTGATAACTTTCGTCGGAACCGGTTTTCCGAACGGAAGCTCTGTTAATCGATTTTACGATCCCAAAGAACAACCGAAACTCATGATACCACTTGTTGTGATTCATCGATCACTCTTGGAGTGTTTTGAGGAAAAACCGAATTACTTCTATTACTCACAAGAATAGATATACACAAGTATTACAAAAACTTGAAAATGAAAAACCTCACTTAACACTCTCTATATTTCTCTCTTTGGGATGCTATCAACACTGGTTTGAGCTCCAATTTATAGGGCAAAAACGTGTGCACTGTGGCCAAGTTGGCTGACTTGGTGTGCATGCATGAAGATGCATGGCTGGACTGCTGGAGCACCGAAAGTAGTTTGTAATCATCTGGTTTGATGATTACAGCTTGCTGTATGTGTGATGCTTGCTGGACTTTACATGGGTCCTGTTCGTGCTTTGCTTGTGGTGGCTTATATCGTTTTAGCAATGTTATCACGGCCTTCGGTAATAACAGAAACAAGAATTTTGAATTTCTCAGCTATCCAAGGTGATGATGAAAATGGTCACAATACAACACAACTCAAGTAATTTTTATTTTATCATTAGGTTTATTTGATACTCTCCTTGCATTTTTATTTTATTTTTTGGTCTTTGCTTCGTCGGAGTATGAGGGGTTTTGACGGAAGTCAACGCCATCCGGCACTGGCTCCGCCTATTCAACTTAAAAATATATTACCTTAGCCTTGTAATAAAATAATAGGGATAATTAATACTTTAAAAATAATATTTTCACGCGCCTTTTTATTCTACCCATTGTATTAACACATCATATATAAACTTTAACACTTTTTTATAATATTATATACAATCAAATGCATTTGGAAATAAATTTATTCTTTTATAATCTCCGGTGTCTTAATTGGGGCCGATGAAGGGTAAATTATTGAAACTTCATTAGAAAATGGATAAGAATCTTGAAAATATTCTCACAGATCATAAGATGGAGAATAATAATATCAAAGCTGATAATTAGGAAGATACCTTGGACATATTTTGAGTTAACAAGATTAAGGCGTTTTGTATAATGTTGTGGTGGTGTTAGGAAATGAAAGCTAAAAAGTGATGGATATTTCATAAACACTATTATGAAATTAAATGAAAGTTAAAAAGCTGAAAAGCTTCATCTTAGCCGGCTGACCGGCGTAATCACACGCGTATAACGCAAGCGAACGTATCGTTCAAGTAATATAAAAATGTCGATCCCACGGGTACTTAATTTCTACTGTTGTTATTAATTATTGATAATATTTATTTACAGGTATCTAATTAAAAAGGAGAAGTGATTGATTGCTTTTGGTTGGTTGAATGTGGATTTGCTAAATAAATAAATAAAGACACAAAAGAAAATATAAAGGAAAAATAAACAAAAGACACAAAAATATAGGGTTGTGATTCCACACAATATTATTCTAATGATGAATTGATTCTCTTATATATGTGTCATAAATTAGTTTGCTAACCTGGAACACGAAGATATGCAAAAGCCTCTTCTAATGGTCAGATGCAAATACCCAAAATAGCACAATTAATCATATTCCTATGTTAGTTAAGTTACCTGAATTCATTAAGTTTAAGTTCTAATTATGGCTACCCCTGCCTGACAGGTCTATTCCTATTCTGTAAGGAAATCTATTAAACCCCTAGGTGTCTCTAATGGACGAGTTGTAGTCTCGTGAGGGCTTACAGCAACGATACCTACAAACGTTTGATAAAAGTAAAAAGATAGTAAAACTAATACACACATAAGCAAAAAGACAAAAGAATAAAGAAGTTATTGACCAATAAAATATTAATCAACTCATTTTGCCCACAATAGTCACAAGTGCAGTTGAGAATGAAGTAATATTTTTATCCTAAAGTTTTATCAGAATTCACACCTTTTTGTAGCAATGGAATAATTTTTTCTAATTTTTCTGATTTTTTCTTTGATTTTTGATTTTTTTTTATTTATATACAATATATTCCGTCTATGTAGCGAGTTTTGGGTCAGTGGCTCCCAAGCTAGTTGGCTTTAGGGCATTAAGTGTTAAGACACCCCTACAGACTTAATTACACAGACTTCAGATATTTATATATTTTGCAACATCTTCGATCCATGTAGCGAGTTTTGGGCCAGTGACTCCCAAACTAGTTGGTTTTAGGGCACTAGGTGTTAAAACACCCCTACTGACTTAATAACTCAGATCTCAGACTTTTTTTTTACTCCATTGCCATTTATAGATGCTTCATCCAATTAAACTAAAGCACTGAATATTACAAACTTTTCAATTACAGCTCATGTCCGTATATTACCATGCATGTTGATAATACCTGCCAACTGAGCATATGAAGATTCATTTTAGTCAGTTTTATGGAGAATTCATAAATTAAATAATTCAAAAGGAAATAAACAAAAATTAACTTGTTTCGAAAATGGGTTTGAGATACATATCAAGAGTGGAAACTCCTTACACAGCTATCTCTCACCAATTTCACCTGATTAATCAAGTTAAAAATAAAAACACAAAATATTTTTTTGATTTTTTGTAAAACTTTTCAATTTTTTTTGTATTTTTCGAAAAAAATTTGGACTAAAAATCTAATAAAAAAAACACAAAATAAACAAGATACTAATCAACTATTCCCTCCCTTAAACCTAAATGACACATTGTCCCCAATGTCTTAAATATTAGAAGAAGAGTTTAGAAGATCATACCTGGTTAACTGAAATTCTGCGAAAAAAAATTACCGATTAAGATCTATGTCCAATTTACGCTTCTTACCACCATCGCTATCTGACCAGTTCAACTTGGAAAGAATAGGGTCGATTTTTGTTTCAAATGCTAAGATTTGGTCAATTAATTCCTCGGCCTTTGTTGCAGTCAGGAAAATATCTTGTACTGATTTTGTGACGAACTCATGTCTTTTGGCTTCCGCAAGAAATACAAACAGAAAATCGAAAAAATGATCAATGTTGAGTAATTCAATGGGCTTCCGATGAATGTTCAAGTGCGCCCATGATGCCACTGTGAATATTTCTTCAAACGTTCCGAGCCCACCTGGTAAAGTAATAAATGCATCAGCAGTATTGACCATTTCAAGGAGTTGCTCAGACATCCCCGAGACAATACATTCATCTCCATTTGTTTTTTCGATTATGTGTTCGTCCGCCAAAATTTTGGAATGATTCCCAAAACGTGACTGCCACCCTCCTGAACGGCTTTTGAAATGTTTCCCATCAATCCAAGATTTCCAACACCATATACTAGGTGCATATTTCATTCTGCTATAACTCTCCCCAATTCCTTTGCAGACTCAACGAACTCTGGTTTATTACCAGAGTTGGATCCACAGAAAACATAAATTCGCTTGACTCGCTTCTGTGAAGTTGCTTCCATTTTCTCTCTCTTATTTGGATGTTTATCTGAATGTGTAGAAGAGAAGAATGACGAGATGAATTTATAGATCCTGAAAAGGGTAAGTAAAAATAGCACTAGTACTTGTCAAATGACAATAAACGTTAAAATAAATCGTGAAAGTCAAAAAGTAAAGATATTGTCGGCGAAAATAAAAGAAAATAACAAAAGAAAAGCAAATCAAAGCAATTATTAAGGTAACGGAATTATGTACGTAATAAGCCACTCGTTTGGTATATAAATCCATTAGGATGCGTCTCAAGAATTCATTCCTTACTCAGCCATCACTAATGACTTAAATCTCATCTTTGTGATTGCCAAACACCATTCGTCCTTAAATGCTCCGTTTGTGCATTTCCCTACAAAAATAACACACAAAATTAACAACTTTACAACATGTATACATAAAATATTAAAATAGACATTAAAATAAATTGCATGGGTTGCCTCCCTGCTAGCGCTAAATTTTTCATCTTCAACCAGACATGACTGAAATCCATCTGTTATTGAGGTTTCAGCATCGTTTTGGATGTCCGATTAAAGACGATCTCATGAGCGTTGCTTTTGAATGGTCTCTTCCAACTGTAAAGTGGCAAAAAGAATTTTGTCACATTCAGTACTTGTGTCACCTTTTTTATCTTTGTCGCTCCAATGGTTCCTGAAAAGAAAGAAAGAGAATTATGAGGTATCATATGGTGCTTGACTTGATATGTGAGTTCCAATCTGTCAAGCTTCTGGGTGATATCTTTGATTTGTACTCCCAAAACAGTGATGTTTCTCTTGAATTCACTGGATCTTCAATTTGGTCAGACAGTTGCTCCTCCATTTGCTCTGCTTCTTGCTCAACCATTTCTTCACATATGTATTTTAGGATTTTCGCATTCAATTCTTCATCTGTCATCTATGAAATGCATGCTCTATAAGTATCAACCTGATGATGTAAAAATGTATATGATTTTAGGTCTTCATCATCTATGACTGGCTGAGGTAGATCTTCTTCAAACATTTATGCAAGGGAAGATCCAAGATCTTCATTTTGAAGATGGAAAGTTTGATCCTCCCTTGTTGGTGCAGTTGGTACAAACAGCTCAGCTTCTTTATCCTCGTCAGAGTCAGAATAAAAAAAATCAAACAAAGACTTTGTTGGTTTGGGCTCCTGAACTAATACCTCTGGTTGTTGATACTGATCAACCTCTTCCTCAGTTAAAGTGTCATCATGAAATGCTTGGTACTCGAAGGCTTCATAAGTGTCATCTGAAAATGCTCCTTGAGGTATGTAGCTTTGATTTTCTGTTAATTGTCTCGTTTGATTTTTCAGTCTCTGAATGAATGCTGACTGTCTCTGAATTCTTTCGAATTGATTTTGGACTTATTCAAGCATTGTATCCAACTTTTCATCTTACTTCTTGAACCAATCTTTGAGAATGTCAATCATCTGATCTTCCTCTGATTGTTATGGTTCTTGATGAAGATCAAAGGTGGATGGTGGATAAGATGGAAAGTATGATGGTTCTTCGTACCTTGAATGATTCCAATCATTCTGCCACTCTGAAAGGTATATACATTGATCGCTCGGGTGGTTACCATCATATATTACACATCTCCCCATTTCGTTCTGTTGAGCAAATGTAGAATTGACTAGTTCTGACATCCGGTGATAACTATTGTGTTGGACAACAGGCCTCAGAAAATCGGACTGTTGCTCCCTGAATTAGGGTGTATCTTCTTCAAGTAAAGCTCGTAATCTTTCAATATCACAATAGTATTCCATTGTTCAACCACCTGAAATAAAAGAAAGAAATAAAAATTACAGATAAAAATAAAGAAAATTAGATATAAGTAAAGATAACTTCAAAATTAATAACTCAAGAAAAATAAGTCATCGACAACGGCGCCAAGAACTTGACCGGCGTAATCACACGCGTATAACACAAGCGCACGTATCGTTCAAGTAGTATAAAATATCGATCCCACGATGACTTAATTTCCACTGTTGTTATTAATTATTGATACTATTTATTTACAGGTATCTAATTAAAGTGAGAATGGATTGATTGCTTTTGGTTGGTTGAATGTGGATTTGCTAAATAAAGACACAAAAGAAAATACAAAGGAAAAATAAACAAAAGACACAAAAATCTAGAGTTGTGATTCCACACAATATTATTCTAATGATGAATTGATTCTCTTATATATGTGTAATAAATTAGTTTGCTAACCTGGAACACGAAGATATGCAAAAGCCTCTTCCGATGGTCAGATGCAAATACCCAAAATAACTCAATTAATCATATTCCTATGTTAATCAAGTTACCTGAATTCATTAAGTTCAAGTTCCAATTATGGCTACCCCCGCCCGACAGGTATATTTCTATCTAGTAAGGAAATCTATTAAAGGGTTATCTATCCTCAAAGAAGATCGTGAGCTATTGAATCTAAGGCTGAAACCTAAAGTCTCTTTTCCAAGTTCATTTTAAGTTTACCACATCAATCTTATTGGTGATCAGGCAACATGAAGCATTAAGATTAAGATTCAATAAACAAACTAAAGAATTACCCAATATATAATTAAATCAATTATTAAGCATGTGAATATTGTGTTTCATCACTTCCCTAGAATAAAAATAAAATGCTGGGGGTTGGGGGATCCACCTTTACTATTTATAGTTTAGAAATCTCCCTTATTATAATACAGAATTTATCCGTGATATTACCGACCGACCATATAGGCGGTATCCTCATTAATTCAATTTTTTATTAAGTCCAAACAGCCATAAAGGCGGTATCATTATTTGTCCATAAACCAGCCATATAGGCGGTAATTATCTGTCACCTAAAGACCGGCCATATAGGCGGTGTCAGATTATGTCAAATAAATAAAACCAGCCATTAAGGCGGTAATCCTTTTAGTTTGAATTATAATTTTCATATTATAATTAAGGGAGATTAATCTAAATTAAAATAATAAAAGCTTCACCATTCCCCAGCGGAAATCTAACTACTAAACATAAAAGAAAAGAGAAGAAAAAACAACTACTATTACTGAAAATAAAAATGCATAAATTAAATACTGAAAATAAATATAAACAAGATGCAATCCTTAAATTCCTTACAAAAACCTAAGAAAAATATGAGAATTACAAATGAAATGGCTTGGTATTTATAGGAAAATCTAAAGGCTTCCACCAATTTCTCCACTAATTGCTCCACCAAACACTCAACTAAACACTCCACAAAATCCTCCACCAAACACTC
>SKCR01054468.1:0-29654 GCA_019454045.1 Zanthoxylum bungeanum | reverse complement strand
CCCATTTTACTATATTTGGACTTAATGGAGTGATTTAAGCCCAAATTGGATCCAATCCTTTTGGCTCAAATCTACTTGGCCCAACCAAGCCCATTATGCCCAAATATAATAATACAAGCCCAATTATACAATCAAGCCCATTAATTAAATTTTAATATTCCAAATTTTTAAAATTCAATTAATTAAAATGTAAATCCATGATTAATTCATTAAACCAAATATTCAAAAACATCAATTTAATTATTAATCATCAATTGTTCAAAACATATGTCCAACATTTATTTGAACAAAAAATCAAGTCCTTTAAATGCCTTATTGCATTCGGCCAAGAGGGATTTTTGTTCGATTTGTTTTTCAATCCAATTGAATCACTAATCTAAATCCCGTTATACGTTTTTAAGTCATCTAATGAACTTATAAACAGAAAAATATAATCCATTACAAGGACCTCCATTTTCGGTCAAAGAAACAATTTTGGGGAAAAATCATCCAATGCATTTTTCTCAAATTGATTGCATATTACATCATATATCTTACATATAATCATGCTTAAGTCATCTAATGAACTTGTGCATGAAAAATCCAATCCATTGGAATGACCTACACATTCGGCCAAAGCAACATTTTGGGGAAAAATCATCCAATGCATTTTCTTAAAATTGATCATGTAATATTCATATGACATACATATAAGCATACTTTAACATCCAATTCACAAAACATGCTTCAATCCTTTTCCCCAAATTAACCCTAATGTATTTCATGCTTAAACATGTCTCTGATACCATTGTTGGTTTCTATAATTAGTCCCAAAGAAAGATTAAGCCATAGAAATACAAATAACATACATGCAAAGCTTGAAGCATGGCGGAATCATAGTTACAAAGCTTGTGACGAAATTGATGAAAAAAAACGTTGAGTCCTTGAAGGTGAAACTTTCGGCCAAGAAGAGGAGGGAGAGAGCTTCAAGTCTTCAAGTGTTCCAAGCTCCAAGATTGTTTCCCTATCACCTCTTTTGATCCTTCAATGTGCTAGCAAAATGGAGAAATGAAATGATTTTTCTGCCTTTTTGAAGAAGCTCACGGCGTGCGTGAAGAAGAAGGAGAGGAGAGTGAGAGACTTTTCAATTTTCTTGTTCTCTTTTGTTTCAAAAACCGTGAGTCAAGAAAAGAAAAGCAAACATGATGCATGATATACCAAAATGAATTTTTAGATAAAAAACTCTTCAAAAAACGTGTAAAGCTTTTTCACTCCAAAAATTCATTAAATGGCATCATTATCTTACATTGAGAATAGAGACATGTATCATCCCATAAAGGTGACTAGATACATCCATCATCTATTCGTGTCAAGTAATGAGATATCGCGATGTGATTTGCGGATCCCACCCGTTTCAAAATACGAATGTGTCCGCAAACACTTTCGGGCTCGATTTCGCTAATTCCGAATTAACGCATTTCCATCGCGACGAGAATTAAATAATTACGCCTAGCGAAATTACTATTCAGATCGCTAACGAATTAATTCTAAATTAATTCGTTTGCCCGAATTAAAATCGGATTTTAATTCCGCGTCGAAATCTAATTTCTTAATAATATATCGAATATATTATTTTATCGATTAATTCCAAATTAATCGTTCTCTCTCTCCTAATAAGGCATTTTATCCAAGATAAAGTTTCTTTCTCCTAATTAATCCAAGATTAATAAAGTTCGAATCAAACATCATAGGTGAATCTTCAGGAAGCGACCCAAGAGATCTCCGGATATGTTGGCAGTAAATAACGGTCGTTGGATAATCCAAACACGTATGTACCTCGTACTACGTTTTTACCGATTTACGACAAGGTTGGCTTCTAGCAAAGCGCCATGCCTACCCAATTCTCCAGAAATATTCTTTTTTGGAATATTAGATCTTTATCAAGCGTAGTATACCGTAGTATCGCGTACATCGATCCAGTATCGGACGATCACATGTTAGGCCTGGGGCTGGAAATGTGTCTGCCCCGTACGAAACATATATCGGATATCAAACAACTAGTCTCTTTAAATCGGACAATCCTGACCTGGTCATATTGTCCCGACGGTTGCAACCTTTTATAGAGTACTAGTTCTGTATCCTGCGTGATCATCATCTCCATATGTCTGAAGTGATACTTCCATCTTGACATCACATCCAGTACACTACGATTCTCGATAAACCCAGAAGAGGCGTACACAGAACCGGTTAAAGCCCCGAACCACCAAAACCAAAGTTTACCGATTGTCACAAGTACTAGCGATGCAAGTCTCAGGTTAAGACCATATACACCTACCCTGATGCGCCTCCCATAGACACGCAGCCATACTACCAATGGGATTCCGCGGGGTCTATCCAGAGCGAAGCTGTTTTCCGTACCATCGGTAAAAACACAACCTCCTATCGCACTTGCATTAGTATCCAATACTTAAATATATGAGAACTATGCCGTTGTGCCATCACAACTCGCACAAGTGCAATACTAGTCTATTCCGCATTATCGATGTCTGATCTCGATAATACTCCGACTAGGGATATTTAATGATTAAACCTTTTATATTGATACTGTCTCATATCATCTCAATACGGAACTAATCATATGGACTTTTGCCATCAATATATCAAAGTAAATAATTTACAAAACGGCAAAAGGCAATTTCATGATCACATAGTTAATTTTGTAATAATACAATATCATTTACAAAACAGTGACGCTATGGGTCATAATGTCTAACACATATTCAATTTTTTCTATAATTCTAGCCACTTTAGGGTCCACACCCATTTTTCGAAGTTTGCCGCCACCTGGAACCTTGTGAAAGGCTTTATGTCTAAAGAAGCCACAACATTGTCTACTTCAGCCCTGATGGTGACAACTTCCTCTCCATGTGGGAACTTAATAACCTGGTGCAAAGCGGATGGCACGCCCCCAAGTTTGTGAAACCATGGCCTCCCTAATAACAAAGCAAATGTAGCTGGGATATCAAGCACTGTGAACTCCACATCGTCTTCTATCGGGCCCAATTTGACTAATATGACAAAAGTACCTTCAACTCCCCGTTTTGCTATCATCATAGGCTTTGATAGTCATGCTGGAGGGGTTTAAATCTATTGTCTGCATACCCAACCTTGGCAGAATCTTCAAAGGACACATATTGATAGATAAGCCATCATCCACCATCACACAAGATGTCTTATTGCCTTTTACTTCTGCTTTTATGAATAGAGCCTTGTTGTGATTCCTCCATTCCATCGGGAGCTCTTCTTCAGAGAATGTTATCATCTGCCTACTCTCTTTCTGTACCAACCCTACGATCATTGTCCGGTTTGCATCTTCAGGTACCATTATCTTGCTTAGAGCTTCTATCATGGCCCACCTGTGCTCTTGAGAGGCGCATAATAACTCCTATATACTCACTTGTGCCCGTGTCATCTTCAATTGACACAACACAATATCCTCATCGGTGTTATCTGTATTATCCGTCACCTCTCGGCCTTCTGTTAGCACTTCTTTGCCTTTCTCTGCTACATCACTATAAAAACGTCCACTGTGAGTCATTCCCTTTACCTCATCTTCGTCACTGCTCGAGAAGTTTTCCCAGAAATCTCTCATCTACTATGTTTCATCTTCACTGCTGCTATCCCATATCCCCATGCAAAAAGCTTGGTGGTTGAGAGTTTGGAGGACAAAGCTTCGGGTAAGCTATAGTTGATCATGTAGGTGTGTGGTGGAACGGAGTGATAGTTGGGTAGAGGGTTTCTATGTGTGTTGGGTTGTTCTTTTTCTGGGTCGGGTACTTATGTGTGTCAATGAGGTCTTGGATCTCATGCCTAAGACGGGTGCAGTTGTCGGTTCCGTGCCCTTTTTGCTGATGGTAGTGACAATATAGGTTTAGGTTGAGGTGGGGTGGCACAGGGCTCGGAAGTGGTCTAGGTTCTAAAGGCTTTAGGAGTCCTTACCTCATCAGCTTTTCAAACACCTTTGACAAAGGTCTACTAAAATTGGAGAATCGCCTATTTCTGATGGCGGTGACCCTCAATGGTCATTCTATTATGGCCATATAACTTTCTATTTTCGGCTTCCTCTTCCTCGATATCCATGATTGTTTCTCTTAGCTGTCGAAAGTCACTAATCATGGAGGTCATCCTCCTCATCTTGTTATAAATGGAGGGATTGGTGCCCTTAATGATCACCTTGATCTAGTCCTTCTCCGAGGGCCGAGTCTGCATCTTCAAGAGCTGGCTTCTCCAATGATCCAAATAATCTTTGAAGCTCTCCTCTACTTCTATCTGGTCTTTTCTAGGTCACAGAGTGACAAGTCTATCTCCAAGTCAATGACATATTGATTCAGAAAGACCTCCGCTAATGCCCTCCAGTCATCCCTGACTTTTCTCTCCAGACCATGTACCATACTACGGGCGCCCCCTCCAGTGACATCTCAAACATCTTCTACATCTGACCCTTCGATAAACCCATTAAACTCATCACTGAAACATATTGTCGAAGATGGACCCTAGAATCTTCGTTTCCGTTGAACTTGGCCATGTCAGGCATCTTAAACTGGGAGGCAGCTGTTCTTCGAAAGTCATTGCATCATAGTCTAACAGATCTTTATGTTTTCCCTTCAGCTTGCGGGTAACTTTCTCTACTTGTTCTCTGAGTTTTTGTAACTCTGCCTGAGACCCGGCTATCCTTCCCGTGACATACTCAGCCATGTCATCATCAGAAACAGGGATATCTTCGCTCACCCTATTCGGGGGCACCTTATATCTTCCATCCTCGTTGTTTTCTATTCCCACTGTGTGGGGTACTATCAGATTTGCCATAGCGTTGGTCAAAGCTTGTAGTTGCTCGGTAATTTTGGTTTTGTTGGACTCCACTTGATCCATGCGGGAATCTTCATTCTCTGACGCACTCATGCTTGCTAGCCTTTTCTTGACAAGTCTTCCTTCTTCTCTAACCCAACAAATATCTATGATGGCTGTAAAGACAAGGAGTTAGCATGATACGTGTATGCATGCGATGCATGAGATGCATGTGGTTATCAAAACATCATATATCCTTCCGACCTTATTCCTCCCACTCTCGTGGTGAGTCCATTTTTGTCCTAGGTATGGATTATTTTATGCACCAATATGGGATACACAAAATCGTTCTCTCCTACGCTACAAGGGTGAACCTTGGCTACCTCAGTCCATTTCCATCGGTAAAAGACAAAGACCGCCCATTTACAATATTGACTAAGCCTATTATTGGGATCGTCCCATTGTCTAGAAATGACGAATTGGGCCCTCGGTAATCACGGTTGTGGGGATGGACTTGGAAATATCAAAAAGTCTACAAATATGCCATAACAAGGCATACCCTTCTTGGATGAAAGCCAGTGTGGATATCAGACTCATGCATTTAGCATATTCGGATCATGTTTGGACCTTCGAAGCCCATCAAGGTTTTCATACAAGTTGGCCCGTTATCATTTTAAAGTGTTCAAACAGATTATCGTGAGGTGCAAACTTGTCCCTTGAAAAGACCCAACAAGTTTACACTTTTGTGATAAGGTGGCTAAATAACTTCAAATGATAGGGGGCCCAAACACAAGGTTGTCCATCATCATTTTGAAAATTTTTGCCCCGATCATCATAAGATAAAAACTCGTCCCAGTGTAAATGGCCTAATAAGTTCGTATCTTATGATGAGAAACCCAAATGGATCCAAATGATAATATGACCAAACACAAGCATTGGAGATAGCTTCTATAGGACATATAACTATGGTTCGTATGTGGGCTTACAAGGGTATGGATAAGGGCACTTATGGGCGAAGGATTGCCCACAACTAGGTATCCCCACTCAATGGTTCAAGCGACCAAGTGAGTGCGCCTTTTTTATACCCTAGGGTACGTGCCAACGAGTGACGGTTATCATCACATAACAATCTGCCACCTTGAGTGAAAGTGACTTCACGATACATGACGCCATCAAGGTAAGAAGGGTATGCAAAACATATGAGACTTGGGTAACCAAAGCCAAAGCCACGGACACTACAAGGCATTGTTTCGGGGCCGATTCTCTATCCCCAGTGGAGTCGCCATCTGTAGGAGTGAAGCAGGGTTTATCGCTATGCCTATGATGTTCGGAGACCATGATATTGTTGGGCTCACAGCCCGTAGAGAGTACGGAGTAGCCCGTATGGGACTAAACCGGAGAATAAAGGAGTCACCACCCAGTGTGAACTGGAAAAAGTTTAAGGCCACACTCACCTCTCACAAGGGAAGACCTCAAACGGTTGGGTTCGGAATGGTCCCTTATTTATGCCAATATAATGGATGGGTTCACACAATGGTATAGCCAAGTCTTATGCAGTTCATGCAAGATAATTGAAATAAACACAAATTTACACACCCATAAACATTAATAGAAATAATAAAAGCATATTAAATTAAGAAGTACGAGATGCGATAAAGAAAATTATAATTAACAATAAAAAGTGGGAAAAGCGTCAATAAGTAAATAGCGAATAAAAGAAGGGGTTAGTCACGCATATATGAGTATTTCCTAAGTGGTACGTGGAGTTGTATCCCAAGTACAGACCGCACTACCGTCCATTCGGATTCGGCTACGAAATTTATGTCTGAGTTTCCATCCGATATACCATAAGGGATAATACCATCTGTAATCATTAATGCAATGTAAATAAAAAATAGACATGAAATAATATAATAATGCATATGCGGATAATGAACAAATAAAATAAAGGCGAAATAATAAAATAATGATAAATAGATAAAAAGATAAATAACAAAACTAAATGCGAAATAATAAAATAACGATGAAAGCGAATAAATAAATAAAAAGATAAATAACACTAAATAGATAAAACAATAAATAACGAAATGCCGAAAGAGAAAAAATATTGTGACCAGAAATTTGGCCATCTTTGATGTAGGACTTCGCATACCCGACTGGACGTATTTCACGTCCAGCCATGCATGTCGTGTCCGGAACTATAAAAACAAACAGGGTGCCCTCAGGTCTTACCTTTTAAATTACTTTCTTAGAAGCGCGTTGTGGGAACACAGGAAATTGGGCAACGCACTATGCTGTCCCGGCTCGCGGCCCGTTCGGAGTAACGGAAGTAGCCACGGGGAGAGTAAAACCGGAGAATAATGGAGTCGCCACCCGGTGTGAACGGGGAAAAATGAGATTTAAGGCCGCACTCACCCCTCGCAATGGAAGACCTCAAACCGTTGGGTTCGGAATGGTCCCTTACTTATGCCACTTGTAATGAAATGATTTATGTAATAATTTAATCAGGCCTTAAGTAGCACTTATTTCCAAGAGTATCATGCTTCTTAAATTCATATGTACGAAATAAAACTTACACCTAAGTTTACATATATTTCACATCTAAGAATTGCATGCTTTGAAAGTACATCAAAGGAGCGACAACATACAACTTCACTGGCATTTATTCAAGAAAACACCAGCACACATACTAACCACACAAGCACACATACTAACGATACAACTTCACTGGCATATTATATCCCAAGTACAGACCGTACTACCGTCCATTCGGAATCGGCTACGGAATTTATGTCTGGGTTTCCATCCGATATCCCACATAAATAATACTCAAATGTATCATGACATAGGTCTATGACTCGTAATAACATTTAAACACATTGTATCATACATGTGGGTATAACTACTAGGAAAAATATTGTATGAAATCTATTGAAAAGGACTCAGTTCAGTGGGTGCACGTTTTCGCGTAGCGTTTTGAAAAATGGTCTAATGGTAAACAGAAGGTCGCGTTCGTATTAGCGTTCGAGAACGCGTTTCGAACGGAAACCAGACCCGATGCATGATAAGGACTAGAAAAGTGCGTGGCATTTCGCGTATCCGTGAATAGAAATGTTTGTTCGAACGGTAACAAAAGGTGTCGCGTTCGTATAGCGTTCGAGAACGCGGTTCGAACGGAACCAGGACCTGATGCATGTGTTGGATAATATGACCCATATCGTCACTATTTGTACAGATCACGGTGTTGCTGTACAAATTAACTATGTGACAAGGAAATTGCACTCTCATCATTTGTGATTAGATCACCATAGATGTATAAATGAAGAGAGGTCCATATGATTAGTTCCTGGATTGAGATGATATGAGACAGTATCAATCCCCGAAGGATTAATCATTAAATATCCCTAGCCGAAGTATTATCGAGACTGGACATCGATAATGCGGAATAGGCTAGTATTGCACTTGTGCGCGTTGTGAGGGCACAACGGCATAGTTCTCATATATATAAGTATTGGATACTTATGCAAGTGCGATAGGAGGTCGTGTTTCACCGATGGTACGGGAAACAGCTTCGCTCTGGATAGACCCCTCGGAATCCCATTGGTATTATGACTATGTGTCTATGGGAGGCCGAATCGAGGTAGGTGTGTATAGTCTTAACCTGAGACTTGCATCGCTAATACTTGCGATAATCGGTAGACTTCTGGTCTGGTGGTACAGGGCTTTAACCGGTTCTGTGTACACCGCTTCTGGGTTTATCAGAGAGTCGTAGTGTATTGGGTGTGATGTCGAGACGGAAGTGTCACTTCAGTCATATTGGAGTTGATGTCACGCAGGATACGGTACTAGTGCTCTTGAGTGTTGCGCAACCAATCGGGATATTGTGACCAGGTCATGTATATCCGATTATAGAGACTATGTTACCAGACATCCGACATGTGTTTCGGACGGGGCAGACACTTATCCAGCCCCAGCCCTAGCACGTGATTATCCGATACTGGGCCGATATACACAATACTACGGTATACTACGCTTGATACAGATCTATATATTCCTGTAAGAATATTTCTGGAGAATTGGGTAGGCATGGCGTTTGCTAGAGGCTAACCTTGTCTTGTAAATCGATATAAACGTAGTACGAGGTACTTACGTGTTCGGACAGTCCGACGATCGTATTATTTACTGCCAACATATCCGGAGATCTCATGGGTCGGTTCCCGAAGATTCACCGATGACGTATTACTCGCACTTTGATTAATCTGGGATTAATTAGAAGAGAGAGATAGAATTAATCTGGGATTAATTCGATGAGAGAGAGAGAAAATTAATCTGGGATTAATTGCGGAGATATTTTATCTGGGATAAATATTAATTAAAGAGAGAGAGAACGATTAATTTGGAATTAATCGATTAAAATTAATATATTCGATATATTAATCGAAATTGGATTTCGACGCGGAATTAAAATTAGATTTTAATTCGGGCGAACGAATTAATTTAGAATTAATTCGTTAGCGACGTGAATAGTGAATTCGCTAGGCGTAATCACTTAATTACGACGCGACGGAAAATTCGTTAATTTGGAATTAGCGAACCCGAGCCCGAGAGTGATTGCGAGCGCATTCGCATTTCGAATTCGAACGCGGCACGCGAGTCACATCAAGCGTCAAATCGTTAGTCGCGTCAATCGTCAAATCAATTGTCACTTTTGAGTGATGTGACTTGACAACATGTCACTTTATTAAAGTGATGTGATGTGACTTAAAGGAAAAGTAGAAGTTGAAAAGAACTCTTGTTTTTTAACTTTTGACTTTTATTTTAATGAAAAAGTAAAAAATAGAATTGGTAAATTGGTTTTTAATTTTTGAAAATATAAAAACTTTTTACAATTTATTTCTTTAACTTCTCTCTCTTTCCCTATTCACGAAAACTCCTTCTTCTCCTCTCTCTTTTTCTCTTCTCCCTCACGGTTTGGAAACCGATTCTTTCTTCAAAATTTTGGGTTTGACCGATTTGAAGAAGCAAATTAAAGAAAATGATTAGTGCTAGCACACTCTAGGAGTGATACAAAGGTGATAGGGAAGTGAGTTTGTGAGCATGGAAGCTTGAAGCTTGAGCTTCAATGGAGTTCATCATGGCCGATTCTTGGAGGTTCAAAGAGGTGCAAAATCGCACAGCCCACTGCAAGGAGAAGCATTGCCGAGCTTGGAGGGAGCAAAAACGCCATCTTGTTCTCATCCATCAAAAACGAATTCAATGTGAGTTGATTCCGCCACCTCCTTTGATGTGTTCATATGTGGTTTTTTATGCATGTTTTGTGATCCTTGGGACTTTGATTGAACACTTTCAATGGTATCAGAGCTTTTGATGCATGAAAACCGAATTAGGGTTCTTGAGTAATTTGGGGCTTTTTGATTTTAGCTTGATTCTGACAAATTGATTGTTAAGAATGCTTATATATGATCTAATTTGAGATATATGTAATCAATTTGACAAAAAATTGATTGGATTGATTTTCCCCAATTTGCAAATTTTGGTCAAAACTTTAATTTGGGTAAACTCGATTTAGGCATGATTTGGTTGAATTGTTTGATGATTATGCTTGAATGAGGGTTGAATTGAAGTTGTGCATGATCAATTTCAAGAAAATTGGATTAGATCAATTTTCCCCAATTTTAGGTTGAACATGAAACTTGAATTTGGGTAAAATGTGTTTAAGCATGTTTTAATTGAATTGGATGTTTAAGTATGCTTAGAACATGTTTAATTGAGATTGTGTGTGATCAATTTCATGAAATTGGATTGGATTCAATTTTCCCCAAATTGAGGCTTGGCCGAAATTGGAATAACCCTAATGTCTTGGTAATTTTGTTTTGTTTGATCATTGGATGACTTAAAACAATTGGTTAATGTTGTTTTGAAGTTCAATTGGATTGAATTTTGATTTGGAACATTTTTCCCTTTAAAGTGGCTTGGCCGATTTTAAAGAACATGAAATTCTTTGTGATTTTGTTGTTTTAATTCATTGGATGAATTGAATTGATTTGGGAAATTAAGATTGTGGACTCAATTGGATTGAAACCGAATCGAATTGAAAACCCCTAATTGCCGAGACTTGAAAGCATGTTAATTGGGTTTGATTTTGATTGAATTGTGTTGGACACTATTTGGTTGTTAAAGTGCATGATTAATTAGGCTAATTGATATTTTAGAAATGTTAATTGGGTAATTGATTGTGTATTACACTTAGGTTAATTAATTGTGAAATTTGGAATTTTATAAGTTAATTAATTTGGGCTTGATTTTGGAAATTGGGCTTGTTAGGTTGTAATTGGGCTTTTGGGCTTTGTTGTAACAAAGTTGGGTTTAGGCAAAATTGGTTGGATCCAATTAGGCCCAAAACCGAATCCAAAAGGTCCAATTATGACTTAATGGACCTTAATTATTTAATTGGGCCTAATGGGCCAAAATTAATTTAAAGGCTTATGGGGTAACTCCCGGATTGGATTTGGTTGTTCGGTTTGACCCGAGTTGACCAAAAGTCCACGCCTATAGAAATTAATTAAAAGCCCATTGGACTTTAATTAAATAAAACATTAGATGTTAATCGGGCTTTGAGACCCGTTGCGATTAAATTTGGAATTTAAGTCGTAAAGGTTCGTTAATAAGAGTGTAATATTTAATTTAGAATTAAATAATGAATTAGAATTAAATACGTATTAATTGGATTTAATTATGTAATTTAATTTAATTCGTAGAAATTGTACTTTGAGTACGTGTTTGCAATACGAGTTTGACTCGAACAAAAATCAAATCTTTGTTTGAACATTGGATGATCACTAATATTCAAGATTAATTAATTTGATTGATTGATTGATAACATGCTTGTATGAATACATGGTTGTGATGTTTGAATAATGTATATCGGATGGATATTAGTCGGGTTGGGCGATTTTGGAAATTGTAATAAATTTGATTTATTAAATTGGACCTGCGTGTCCAGCCTTATCTCCTATTTCTTTGTATTCTCTTCTCACCTATTCCCCTCCATGTAAAAGAGGTTTCTTTAGAAGTGTAGTGTAACGGGTAGAAGTAATACAAGTGCTAGCGGGAGAGAGAAAGTGAGAGATTTGATCTAGGATCAATGTAAAATATCCATCCGCATATCATTATTATTTATTTCATACTCGCTTTATTATGTGTTTAGAATGCATGCTTAAGGGTGTATGATGATGAGACCTTAACAAAGATAATTAAATTGGTAGCCAATTTGCACGAGAAAAACCCTCGTTAAATATCATGCGTTTTTCCTTCCATTGAGTGATTCTTACTCAAGATCCGAGATTGGCAGGGGTTGTTGGCCAAAGTCAAGCCCTTGTCCATCAAAGATGTGTTTTAATCACGAGGCTTTGTTCCATATCGGTGTCGTGTCCAAGTTGTGGTTTGTTGGCCAAAGTCAAGACCACTTCTTGTCCATTGACATTGATTACGAAGCTTCCATGTCAATGGGTCCGCGCTTGACTGGAATCATTAGGTGTTGTGCCAAAGCCAAGGCCTAGTTGATTCAGAGGAAATAGGTTAGGGTATACATTCGATGTATAGGCATATATAAGATATATGTTTGGGACTTGGATGTCCACCTACTGGATCTAGGAGTTGGATGAGATCCAATTGATCTTCGAGATCTACCTAGTTAATTATCATACAATTTGTTGGCCAAAGTCAAGATTGTGTGATATTTAACGGGATCCTAGCCCACTAGGAAAACACGGTTTCCCGAGTACTCGACAGAGGGTTAGAGGCTCGACGAAAAATAGTGGGAGGCAAGAATTGAATTTGCAATAATCGTTCAATTACTCGCATATGCGCTCATTTAAATTATTTCGTCATTAGATTAAATGTTAGTTAGACTAATATTTAAATTGTTGTTTTAATAAACAGTTGGACTGTATTATACTTGATTATATATAATTGGATTATATTAATCAATATATTTGAATTAATTAATTTCAGTTTACAGTTGATTTTATAATGGATTATAGTAATCAATGTAATTGAGGTTAATTAATTTGGATTATATTTGATTATATAGTTGGACTATTATAATCATTATAATATATAAGTACCACTAATCGTTGATTAAATAGTTGGACTATTGTAATCAAGATAAAATTGAAAAGTTGGATATTTAAAATATAATCTAGGATTAAAATATTTTAAATGATTTAATTTTCAAATTGGGAATAAATAATAGGTTACTTTATTTGATAAAATAACTTATTATACCTTAAGCCCAAAATTAAGCAAGATAAGTAGAGCATAAAATCTTTGGAAGATTTTTGTTATGATGACTTTAATGCTTAATTTAATATACTTGTCATAAATCTAATTTGGATTTAAGAAGTATTAAAATTGCAATTTATAATTCTTGGGAATTAATTGACTATTCATGTAAGTCAAAGTTTGCAATTGGGCATGTAGCACGAGGTGCACATTCCTTTCAATATTCTAAAAACCCAAGGCTTGGCCTAAGGTTCCTAAAATATTGAAAGGATAATTGACATATCCCAAAGTGACTACCATTTGGATATGGAAGACACGAAGGAATTAAAGAAAGGGGGAGGCTCTAACTTTAAAAATGTTTGTCTAAGTTATGTTCACAGCTAGTATTGAAATTAGATTTTAAATACTTAGTGTGGTACATAAAAATATATGTATTCAGAATCTGCTTTGAGCAGGATACTGACTTCAAGCTGAGATTGCTCTGCGAATCGGAAACGGGACGAAAGTCGCTGTTTCGACCGTAGATACCTAAGTTTAGGAACTACCCTTCGGGTATGTACTTGAATTAGGAATTGTTATAATGTAACTAGTTTGACTAGAGACATTATCTCTTTATCAGTGTTTAATCCGTTGCGGATAAAACCTTTATATTATAGAACACTGAGTGTTTATTATATAAAGATGATACTGAGATAAATATATTAGATATAAATAACAGAATTTATATTTTGAATATAAATAAAAATCTCAAACATATAAATGACAAATAAATAGCTCAAATTGATTTGATCAATAGAGACTTATTTGTGGCATTGTTGTCTAGGACACAATTTAATTAGACTCGTATATCCAAACTTTTGAAGAGTGGATACTAGGACTGATTTGACTATTCAAATAAGGTCTGCGAATCTAGTTTATTAGGTAAATACCTAAAATACTATTTGCTTGGTAATAATAGTGTTAGTGCCACCGATCTGTTAGCCCTATTCATGGTGAAGTAAGTGGCCCATATCTAGCTAGGCTAGATGTGAACATGAATATTTCGTGACCTTAACGGATGTGGCATCACGTTATGGTTATGTGTTTCTTTTGAAGAACACAAATCAGAAACTTTAAAGTTTCGACACGAAATACATAAACAGATCGGCTATAGTATTATTCCGCCACGGTAAGACCGTAATGGAAAATACTTAAGCAGTAAGTTTCGAACATACATGAAAGAGTACGGTATTCTTTCATATGAGGACTCCTCCCGAGACACGTCAGTTAGACGATGTGTCCGAACAGGATTAACCGAATTTTGTTAGACATAATAAGATAATCACGAGTCGCTTTGAGCTACCATTTCCTTCATAAGATATGTACTAACAGTGCAAAACTTATTTAGAATAAGGTTCCATATAAATCTGTTTGACAGATATCGTATAGGATATGAACAGGAAAGAAACGAGGTTTCTCATTCCTGACTATTTGGGCATGCTGGCATATGTTTGGATGATACCGAACTAAAAACCCAAATGGATAAGTGCCAATTATAGGTCATCCTAGGGAAACCATAAGTATTGTACTTCACACCTCACTAGAGAACAATTAGATTGTTGCTCTCCATGCGGTTTTCCTGAGAGGAATACCGATATGCAGTGGTAAGTGGGAGGATAGTATAACTCGATGAAAATCGGAGTAATACTGTTCTAGGCACTGAATCTTAATGGAACATATATAGTTCATCAAGGATGATGAAACTATACCATTAATCTTCGAATACACAAGAACAAAGGAAGTGATACGAGGTATCGACTCCCTATTATGACAAAGTGTCATGAGTCCGAAATGGATTCCATGTATATCAATATGTTTGGATTGAAGCAAGCATAAGGTTCTTGGAACTGACGTTTTGAAATAATCAAAATAGTTTATGATTTGACTCAAACGAAATAATTCTTGTGTATATAAGGAGGTTAGTGGGAGAGGGCACTGACAATGAAATTCCCATAAAAACAATCGGTGAAAGCTTGGCTTTCATAAGAAATTCTCCGTAGAATTTTGGGGAGTAACAACCTTTATTCAAGGAATAAAGATTCTACTGGGCTAGATTTGGAGTTGGTAACACTCTCTGAGAAATTGTACATTTAAAATGTACTTTATTGGTGTCTCATACGCTTTGAGCATATGGAGTCACAATCGGGTCAATCCAAGTGATAGTCACTGGATTGAAGATTAAAGAACATCTGTTAGTATCTGAGAGAACTAAAGATGTTGTCTTAACTATGGAGATGGAGAACTTGAAGTGACTGGGATCACTGTTGCAAGTTCCAAACCGGTAAATACTGCGGTACTATAAAGTTTGAACATTGGGACAGTGAGCTGGAAATCTTCCGAGCAAGATAACTGTTGCCGAATTAACAACAAATACGGATTATTGCTGCAGCTAAGGCAGCAATAGAAGAAGCCATTTGGATCGATAATAAATCTAATTAGATTAGATATAGTTCTGTTAGCAGCTGAGCTAGGCGTCAGCACAGGCTAAGGAATTAAAGGTCTCATCGACGATCCATATATATACTTCTATATCATCTGATTCGTTCGGATCATACATCGTGGCGATGTGATGATCGTGTAAATCGCGTCAGACGATAATTAAGCAAATCCGCTGACGAAAACCTTTCCTCAGCAATTTGAGCGAATTGTACATAGTTCGAGTGTTAGACACTCGAGTGACTGGCTATGTGCCAAGTGGGAGATTGTTGGATAATATGACCCATAGCGTCACTATTTGTACAGATCACGGTGTTGCTGTACAAATTAACTATGTGACAAGGAAATTGCACTCTCATCATTTGTGATTAGATCACCATAGATGTATAAATGAAGAGAGGTCCATATGATTAGTTCCTGGATTGAGATGATATGAGACAGTATCAATCCCCGAAGGATTAATCATTAAATATCCCTAGCCGAAGTATTATCGAGACTGGACATCGATAATGCGGAATAGGCTAGTAGTATTGCACTTGTGCGCGTTGTGAGGGCACAACGGCATAGTTCTCATATATATAAGTATTGGATACTTATGCAAGTGCATAGGAGGTCGTGTTCACCGATGGTACGGGAAACAGCTTCGCTCTGGATAGACCCCTCGGAATCCCATTGGTATTATGACTATGTGTCTATGGGAGGCCGAATCGAGGTAGGTGTGTATAGTCTTAACCTGAGACTTGCATCGCTAATACTTGCGATAATCGGTAGACTTTGGTCTTGGTGGTACAGGGCTTTAACCGGTTCTGTGTACACCGCTTCTGGGTTTATCAGAGAGTCGTAGTGTATTGGGTGTGATGTCAAGACGGAAGTGTCACTTCAGTCATATTGGAGTTGATGTCACGCAGGATACGGTACTAGTGCTCTTAAGTGTTGCGCAACCAATCGGGATATTGTGACCAGGTCATGTATATCCGATTATAGAGACTGTGTACCAGACATCCGACATGTGTTTCGGACGGGGCAGACACTTATCCAGCCCCGCCCTAGCACGTGATTATCCGATACTGGGCGATATACACAATACTACGGTATACTACGCTTGATACAGATCTATATATTCCTGTAAGAATATTCTGGAGAATTGGGTAGGCATGGCGTTTTACTAGAGGCTAACCTTGTCTTGTAAATCGGTATAAACGTAGTACGAGGTACTTACGTGTTCGGATAGTCCGACGACCGTATTTACTGCCAACATATCCGGAGATCTCATGGGTCGGTCCCGAAGATTCACCGATGACGTATTACTCGCACTTTGATTAATCTGGGATTAATTAGAAGAGAGAGATAGAATTAATCTGGGATTAATTCGATGAGAGAGAAAATTAATCTGGGATTAATTGCGGAGATATTTTATCTGGGATAAAATATTAATTAAAGAGAGAGAACGATTAATTTGGAATTAATCGATAAAATTAATATATTCGATATATTAATCGAAATTGGATTTCGACGCGGAATTAAAATTAGATTTTAATTCGGGCGAACGAATTAATTTAGAATAAATTCGTTAGTGACGTGAATAGTGAATTCGCTAGGCGTAATCACTTAATTACGACGCGACGGAAAATTCGTTAATTTGGAATTAGCGAACCCGAGCCCGAGAGTGATTGCGAGCGCATTCGCATTTCGAATTCGAATGCGGCACGCGAGTCACATCAAGCGTCAAATCGTTAGTCGCGTCAATCGTCAAATCAATTGTCACTTTGAGTGATGTGACTTGACAACATGTCACTTTATTAAAGTGATGTGATGTGACTTAAAGGAAAAGTAGAAGTTGAAAAAGCAACTCTTGTTTTTTAACTTTTGACTTTTATTTTAATGAAAAGTAAAAATAGAATTGGTAAATGGTTTTTAAATTTTTAGAAAATATAAAAACCTTTTTACAATTTTATTTCTTTTAACTTCTCTCTCTCTCCCTATTCACGAAACTCTTCTTCTCCCTCTCTTTTCTCTTCTTCTCCCTCACGGTTTTGGAAACCGATTCTTGTTCTTCAAAAAATCTGGGTTTGACCGAATGAAGAAGAGAAATTAAAGAAAATAATTAGTGCTAGCACACTCTAGGAGTGATACAAAGGTGATAGGGAAGTGAGTTTGTGAGCATGGAAGCTTGAAGCTTTGAGCTTCAATGGAGGTCATCAATGGCCGATTCTTGGAGGTTCAAAGAGGTGCAAAATCGCACAGCCCACTGCAAGGAGAAGCCATTGCCGAGCTTGGAGGGAGCTTAAAAACGCATCTTGTTCTTCATCCATCAAAACCGAATTCAATGTGAGTTGATTCCGCCACCTCCTTTGATGTATTCATATGTGGTTTTTTATGCATGTTTTGTGATCCTTGGGACTTTGATTGAACACTTTCAGCATGATGAGACTAAGAAAGTACGTGTGCGTTCGCGTAGCGTTTGAGAACACCTTCGAACGGTAAACAGAAGGTTCGCATTCGTGTAGCGTTCGAGAACACGTTCGAACGGAACCAGACCTGATGCATGCAACACAAAGAATAAAGACAACAATGTCAAGCTCAGTATGTCCGATTAAACGTATCTTGCATTCAACCGAACACACATCAACCGCGCGACAAAGCATCGTGGTAAAGGGCTTTAACCCCTCCCCATAGGGGATCTTTCATTCCACTTACTAAGCCCATGCGCTCGATTGAATCATGCATACAAAGAATTAAAAGCAATAATATCAAACTTGGTATGCCCGATTGAACGTATCTTGCATTCAACCGAACACACATCAACCGGCGCGGCAAAGCATCGTGGTAAAGGGCTTTAACCCCTCCCCATAGGGGATCTTTCATTCCACTTACTAAGCCCATGCACTCGATTGAATCATGCATACAAAGAATTAAAAGCAATAATATCAAACTTAGTATGCCCGATTGAACGTCTCTTGCATTCAACCGAACACACATCAACCGGCGCGGCAAAGCATCGTGGTAAAGGGCTTTAACGTCTCCCCATAGGGGATATTTCATTCCACTTACTAAGCCCATACGCTCGATTGAATCATGCATAAATAAGCAACATGCAGAATTCAAGTGACGAAAAATAAATAAACCAAAGCAACACAAAACAAAAGAGGGTGTCGTTTACTCAAGCGGTACGTGGAGTTGTATCCCGAGTACAGATCATACTACCGTCCATTCGGAATCAGCTATGAAATTTATGTCCGGGTTTCCATCCGATATACCGCGAGAGTTGACACATCTCTCATTTTATTCCACAGCCACAACATACAACATCTCATAATTCATGCATATTTATCTACTCAATGGCCACAACATGCATTTCAACATGACAATCATGCAAGCAATACTCAAAAAATAATACAAGTAAAAATAAAAATAACAAAAAAATTGAGTGTGAAAGATACCCTCAGGTCTAACCTTTTTGCCAACTTTCAGGCTTGCGTTTCACGGACGTCGGAAGGGAACAGTTCCTCAACTTCTCCAGTTCACTGGTTTAGCGTCCTAGCTCACTGCTTTGCTGTTTAGCTTGCTGTTCGAACTCCGTTCTGCTACTATTCGGCCTCTGTTTTGCTGCTCACTGTTCAGGTCACCTGTTTTGACGTCTCAACGGACTGTTCCGAGTTTTTGTGTGGGTTTTTAGTGCAGTCTTGTGTGATTATTTTAAGGATTATGAATGCAGTTTTTATGTTACTGTTTTGAGGATTTTAAGGGCTGTTTGAGGGCTAATAAGAGTGCAGTTTTTTTTATGTTACTACTTTAAGGTTTTTAGGGAATGTTTTAAGTGTATTTTGCTGCTGTTTTAGGGGTTAATTACTGCTGTTTGGGCGTGTAAAACAGTGCAGTTTTTGTGTTCACTGCAGTTCGGTTTTTGGTTGTAATTTTCGGTGATGGAGGGCTGCTGTATAGGGCTGGTTTCGGTGGCTTTAGGAAGATATAAAGGCTTGTTATTTTCGGTTATGGAGGGGTTAATGAGGGTGATGTGTTCAGCTATGGAGTGGAGGAGATGAAAAAAATATTTTTTTTGTTACTTTCCTTGTGATTGGCGTGTGCTAGGAGAGATCAATGCCTTGGTTAGGGGTTGTTTATATAGAGAAGGGCTAGGGCTTCACCTTGTCTCACAAGGAAGGGATTTTGGCATTAAAGAGAGATATGATTTGGTGTTTGAGCAAGGAAAGTCAAAGATTGAGGGGGGACAATCTTGGCTAGATTAGGAATACAAAATATTTAATTTGTTATGATTGATTTTAATTAGGCATGACATTCTTTTAATTTAGTATGTGATTTGTTTGGTTAGGAAGTTAATATATTTGATTTATCTTTATTAGGTATGATTATATTTTGTGTTTTATTAATTGGTAAATGGTTTAATTATTTTATTTAATATTTAATTTAATTTTCCCATGTGTTTTAAATGTGTTTTATTAATTGGGATGTGTTTTATGGGCTTTGGGGGGCTAATTGGGCTGGGGTGCGAGGCTATCAGCAAAACCAGACATACCGACTCCGTTCGAACGCCCATTCGAACGCTACACGAACGTCCGCAATCTGCCTGACGTTCGAATGAAGTAACGAACGCAGCACTAACGAAGACAATGAACTTGTGAAATGAACTTGATGACTTACTTATTCTGAATTTCCCCTTCCGACCTCCGTTTCCCGCAATATCCTTAGCTAAAAAGGTAGTGCCTCCAACTGAGACTCATCATCGGGTTTCACATGCGAAAATGCAATGCCTACAGTCGCCCCCACTTTGATGGGACTTGTGCAGTGTGTGGTTTTGAACAATCCTATCAAAGTTATGCGATGCATTTTCACTTACCTGGCTCGGCTGCTGCCTCGAGCTGAGTTGGTGCTGCAGTGGACCTCGATCTTGGGACGCATCCCAATAACTGCAACCGACACCGGGGGCACCTCGACCCTGGGCATCTCGACCCAATACCGCTGACAATATGGACCTCGCCCTCGAACTGATGATGTAGTGGGCACCTCGACCCGGAACTACAACTGACAGCGGGGGCACCTCGACCCAACACCGCTGACTATAGGGACCTCGCCCTCGAACTGATGATGTAGTGGGTACCTCGACCCTGGGCACCTCAACCTGAAACTACAACTGACAACGGGGGCACCTCGACCCTGGGCACCTCGACCCAACACCACTGACCATAGGGACATCACCCTCGAACTGATGATGTAGTGGTACCTCGATCCGGAACTACAACTGACAACGGGGGCACCTCGACCCTGGGCACCTTGACCCAACAACGCTGACCATATGGACCTCGTCCTCGAACTAATGATGTAGTGGGTACCTCGACCCTGGGCACCTCGACCTGGAACTACAACTGACAACGGGGGCCTCGCCCTCAAGCTGATATGGGCCTCGCCCCCGGGCCGACATGATATGGGCCTCGCCCCTTGGGACTCATCCCAAAAACTGAAATTGCGCTGACGCTGCTTGGCTCATTTCTGCCGCTTTCTCATTTCTTCGAACCTGCGAACACAAAACAAAAACAAACACGAAGAGAATGCAATGTTACGTGTATGCATGAATGATTTTCTTATTCCGTTGGGTTAGGTCTTCTGCTAATTCCCGTGGTGACTGCTCGGTCTTCTCTCCCTCAGGCAAAGTATTGCTTCAATCTGTCTACGTTGATCGGCTCGGTGAACTCGTTCCCCTCCAAGTCTGATAGCTTCACTACTCCATTTCCCATTACCTTCTGCACTATGTAAGGTCCTTCCCAGTTTGGTCTGAATTTTCCTCTCGGATCTGTCGTCGACGGCCTCGACTTCTTAAGTACCAAATCACCTTCTCTGATCTTGGTGGGACATACTTTCTTATTGAATGCTCGGGCTAGTCTCTTCTGATACAACTGCATGTGATAGAAATACTTAGTTCTCTTCTCATCCAATAGTGCTAACTGATCGAACCTCAGCGCGACCCACTCCTATTCCGGTAATTCTGCCTCTGCTAATACCCTCATTGACTGTATTTCTACTTCTACTGGTAACACTTTTTCCATTCCATAGACCAAAGAGTAAGGTGTGGCCCCTGTTACTGTCCTTACTGATGTTCTGTACCCCCACAGAGCATATGGTAGTTTCTCGGCCCAATCTCTGCAGTTCTCTGTCATCTTGGCTAAAATCATCTTTATGGTCTTGTTGGCTGCCTCAACTGCCCCATTTGCCTGCGGCCTGTACGGTGATGACTTGTGGTGGCCTATCCCGTACCTCTGCAACAATGCCTTCGTCTCTCCTTGAAACTGAACTCCGTTGTCTGTCACTACATGATGCGGCATACCATACCGAAAAATGAGGTTCCGAGCTATAAACTTTGCCATCTGTTTTGCTGTAACATTGCGGAATGATTCGGCTTCCACCCACTTCGAGAAGTAATCTACTGCCACTACTATATAGCGATGCCCATTCGATGCATTCGGTCGAATTTCTCCAATCATATCAATTCCCCATGCAGAGAAAGGCCACGGCTCTGACAGCCCGTGTAACTCTGTGTATGGTAAGTGATTCAAATTACCATGTGCTTGACAATCATGACAGTGCTTCACCATCTTCGCACAATCTGTTTCCATGGTTGACCAATAAAAACCTTATCTCACTATCTTGTGGGACAGATTCAACCCGTTCATGTGCGGACCACATACCCCGGCGTGTATTTCTTCCATTACATGCTAAGCTTCTTCTTTTCCCAAACACTTCAACTGAATACCGTTTGCCTGTCTCTTGTACAGTTCCCCTTTCAAAACCACATACTGGGAAGCTAACTTCTGAATGGCTATTCTGTCTTTTCTGCCTGCCCCTTCCGGGAGTTCGGCATGTTCCAGATACCTCTGAATGTCATAATACCAAGGTTTACCGTCGTCGACCTCAACTTCCAGAATTCTTTCTATCTCATAAACATGTCTGCTCGTTGTTGTCATTATCAACGGTCTCATCACTAACTTTTCTGGATTTTCCCAAGTTGCTGCAAGTGTAGCCAATACATCTGCCATCTGATTCTCTTCTCTGGTAAGTGCTGAAACTTACCCTCGGGGAAAACCTGTGCCAACTTCTTGAGGTGAAAAAGGTAAGGTTTCAACCATTCTTCTTTCAATTCCCATTCTCCTCGCATCTGCTGGACCACCAACATAGAATCTCCGTAGACTTCCACACTCCCGGCCTTCAAGGCTATCAATGCTGTCAAACCGAAAGCACATGCTTCATACTCGGCCATGTTATTAGTCACTCTGAATGTCAACCTCTTGGCTAAAGGCAAAGTCTCTCCCTCGGGGGTCACTATCACGATCCCAATTCCGGCTCCCTTGTAATTCACTGCTCCGTTAAAATACATCTTCCATCTCTGGACTGTTATTGCTTGGATCTCTTCATCTGGAAATTCAAACTTATACTGATCCCCCTCAACAGGTTGCATTGCCAGAAACTCTGCTACTGCTCGCCCTTTGATCACTTTGGAGGTGAGATACTCAATGTCAAACTCTGTCAGCAATACCAACCATCTGCCCAATTTTCCCACTAGCGACGGCACCGAATGAAGATATTTTAGAGGATTCTCCTTTGCCACTACCTGGATCTTGTATGATTGGAAGTAATGTCACAAGTTTCTGGAAGCCCATACCACTGCAAGACAGATCTTCTTAACTTCCTGATATCGAGCCTCATACGGGAGAATCTTCTTACTCAGATAGTAAACTGCATGTTCCACCCCTGTCTCATCTACCTGTACCATCATAGCCCCCAGTGCTTGTGATTCTATAGCCAAATACAATATCAAAGGTCTGCCCGGTCTCGGAGGTTTCAATACAAGAGGCTTTACCAAGTACTCTCTGATTTTGTCGAAGGCTGTCTGACATTGTTCATTCCATCTCACTGGCTGATCTTTTCTCAACAGTTTGAAGATAGGTTCACATACTGACGTTAACTTGGCGATGAACCGACTGATGTACTGAATTTTTCCCAAGAATGCTCTGACTTCTTTCTCTGTCTTCGGTGCAGGCATTTCTATGATTGCCTTGATCTTTTCGGAGTCTACCTCTATTCCGCCCATTCCTACCGTATGACCAAGCAATTTCCCTGATGTCACCCCAAACACACATTTCTTAGGGTTTAGCCGCAGGTTGTATCTATCAACTCTCTGAAGAAACCTCTCAAGTGCTTCAATATGCCCAACCATGGTCTCTGATTTCACCATCATGTCATCTACATACACCTCAATCTCTTTGTGCATCAAGTCGTGGAAAAGTGTAGTGGCCATCCGCTGATAAGTAGCCCCCGCATTCTTAAGCCCAAACGGCATAACCTTGTAGCAATAAGTACCCCCACTCAGTAACAAATGTAGTCTTATGTTTGTCTTCTTCAGCCATGAGAACCTGATTGTAACCTGAAAATCCATCTGCAAACAAATACATAGCAGATAAAGCCGCACTATCAACCAGAACATCTATATGCGGTAGAGGAAAATCATCTTTCGGACAAGCCTTGTTGAGATCTCTGTAGTCTACACACATTCTGACCTTCCCGTCTTTCTTCGGCACCGGCACTATATTAGCCAACCACTCAGGATACTTTACTACTTCCAGGAACCCCACATCTATATGTTTCTTAACTTATTCTCTGACTTTCTCAGCCCATTCTGGTCTCATCCGTCGAAGTTTCTGTTTTACTGGTCTCATATTCGGATAAGTTGGTATTGTTTGTTGGGCAATGTTTTTGTCTACCCCGGGCATGTCCTCATAGGACCAAGCAAACACTTTGGCATATCTGACCGACACTTCTTCTAGTTTCTCCCTCTCTTCAGAGGTAACTTCACTTGCAATCAGAATTTCCTTGGGGTTCTCAAGCGTACCCAAGTTAAATGCAGTAGTTCTGGCCGAACTGATATCAAATATGCTTGATTCGTGCAGAGTAAACGGAAATGACTCAGGCAAGTAAGCAAAAGAAATGACTTTATTATTGGATAATGCGGAAGTACATTCAAACAAATCAGGAAGGTAAATGTCTTCATCATCTATAGACACTTCCATATTGACATCACATGAAAGAGAGAAGGAGATGAATAGTTCAAAACTAATCCAAAAGTGTGTGTTGACTTTAACTTTCAAAAAGTTAAATGGTTGTGTTGGAAAAAGTTGTAATAAATACAAGCCAACCACTTCCATCACTTGTCAAAGTTGATGTAAGTAAAGTGTGTCCCACCACTTTAAATTCAAAATTTTGTTGGCACACACAACACGACTTGGGGCCCGATTTCATTTAATCTGATTAAAGGAATTTTCCATCGCGACGTAATTAAATCAAATTTAATTAAATAATAATGCCCAGCAAAATTATTACGGAAGTCGCTTATGAATTAATTACAAATTAATTCGTTCGCTTGAATTAAAATCCAATTTTAATTCCGTGTTGAAATCCGATTTTAATTAATATATCTAATATATTATTTTAGCCCAATTAAATAAATTAAATAGAAAAATCCAATTTAACTATTAAATATATTTTGCCGATTAATTCCAAATTAATCGTGTTTGCTCTTTTAGACGAATTTAATCCCAGATAAATTCTTGCCGTAATTAATCCCTGATTAATTTTCTCTCTCATAATTAATCCCAGATTAATTCTGTTCAAGTTAAATGTCATCGGTGAATCTTTGGAAAGCGACCCAAGAGATTCATGGATATGTTGGCAGTAAATACGGTCATCAGACTATCTGAACACGTGCGTACCCGGTACCACATTCTTATCGATTTACAAGACATGGTTGGCTTCTAGCAAACCACCATGCTTACCCAATTCTCCATAAATATATTCAACATGGAATATATAATCTTTATCAGGCGTAGTATATGAAATATTGCGTATTACGATCCAGTATCAAATGTCACATGCTAGGCCTGGGGCTAGAATTGTGTCTGCCCCGTACGAAGCATATATCGGATCACTAGCAACTAGTCTCTGTAATCGGATAATCATGACCTAGTCATACTATCCCGATAGCTATATCATTTAAGAGTACTAGTTTTGTATCCCTACGTGATCATCATCTCCATATGACTGAAGTGATACTTCCATCTTGACCTCACACCCAATACACTATGATTCTCAGTATACCCAGAAGAGGCGTACACAGAACCTGTTAAAGCTCCGGATGACAAAAACCAAAGTATACTGATTGTCGCAAGTATTAGCGATGCAAGTCTCGGGTTAAGACCACATACACCTACCCTGATTCGGATTCCAAAAGACACATAGTCATAATACTAATGGGACTCTGAGGGGTCTATCCATAGCGAAGCTGTTCTCGGTCCAACGGCTAACAGAACCTCCTATCACACTTGCATAAGTATCCAATACTTAAATATATGAGAACTATGCTGTTAAGCTTCCATAACGAGCACAAATGTAATACTAGCCTATTCCGCATTATCGATGTCTGGTCTCGATAATACTACGACTAGGGATATTTAATGATTAAACCTTTCATGGATTAATACTGTCTCATATCTTATTAATCTGATACTAATCATATGGACTTTTATCATTTATATATCCAAGTAATCCAATTACAAAATGATAAAAGAGCAATTTCCTTTGTCACATAGTTAATTTGGACAAAGAACACGATGTCTTTTACAAATAGTGATGTTATGTGTCATAATTGTCCAACAATCTCCCACTTGGCATATAGCCAATCACTCAAGTGTCCAACACATGAACTATGTATGGGTCACTCATACTTTTACTGAGATATCGCTTTCATCATCGGATATCGAAGGTTATCATCTGAAATGATCTTTGCAATCTTGACATTGCCACGATGTATGATCTAACGAATCAAATGAAACTGTCGAAATACATATTTGGATCATTGATGAGACCGTAATTCCTTAGCCTGTGATGTAGCCTAGCTCAGCAGCTAACAGAACTACTCCTAATCCATTTAGGAATTTTATAGATCCAAAATGCTTCTTTTGCTGCCTCAGCCGCAGTAATATATTTCACTTTTATTGTTAAATCGGAAACAATATCTTGCTTGGAATATTTCCAGCTCATAATTCCATTTTTCAAACAAAATATATACCCTTATTGCGACTTACAGTCATCTTTACCAGTTTGGAAACTTGCATTGGTGAACCCAGTCACCTCAAGTTCTCCACCTCCATAAATTAAGAAAGCATCCTCAGTTCGTCTAAGATACTTAAGGATGTTTTTAACATCAATCCAGTGACCTTCATTTGGATCGGCCTGATTGTGACTACATATGCTTAAAGCGTATGAGACACCAGGTCGCGTACATGTTATGGCATACATGATCGATCTGACTGCAGAATCGAACGAGATCTGACTCATTGAATCTCTCTGATCATGAGTTTTAGGACACATGTCTTTAGATAGAGAGACGTCATGTGTTAATGTACAAGTTCTCGGAGAGTGCCACCAACTTTTAGATTTATCCCAGTAGATCCTTATTCCTAGAATAAAGTTTGCCTCTCCCAAGTTTCTCATGGAGAATTTTAATGAAAGCCAAGGTTTCACCGATTGTTGTATGTGAATGTCATTGCTAAGAAGCAATACATCATCAACGTATAGGACAAACAATGTCAGTGCGCTCCCAATAACCTTCTTATATACACAAGAATCATCTTCATTTTGAATGAAACCATATACCATTATGATCTCATCAAAACGTTGGTTCCAAGAACGCGATGCTTGCTTTAATCCATAAATGGATCGATTTTACTTGCAAACCTTGTTTGCATGTTTTGGCACGACAAAACCGTCAGGCTGTTATATATTAACATCCTTCAAAAGGTTTCTGTTAAGGAAAGTGGTTTTGATGTCCATCTGCCATATTTCATAATCGAAATATACAACATTAGTAAGCATTATCCGAATGGATTTAATCATGACAACAGGAAAAGGTTTCATCGTAATCGACACCATATTGATGACGATACCCTTTCACTACAAGCCTAGCTTTGTAAGTTCATATGTTTCCATCCATGTCTGTCTTCATCATTAAGACTCATTTGCTACCAATTGGCACAATGCCTTCTGGTACATCAACCAATGTCCAAACATGGTTGTTTACATGGAATCCATTTTGGACTTCATGGCACATTTCAATAAGGCGGAGTCGATACCTTGTATCGCTACCTCATACGTAGCCGGTTCGTTATCCTCAATAAGATTAATATCTACATGAGGTGAGATTAGAATCCCATACCTCTATGGTTGTTTTCTGACTCTCTCCGACCTACTCGGTTCTTGTGTATTAGAAGGTTGTGGAACAGTCTCATCCCTGATGAATTGTTCGTGTTCCGTGACGGGATCGGTGCCAAGAACAGTATCACTCCAATTTTTCATCGAGTTCTACTTTCCTCCCACTTACCATTGCATTTAGGAATTCCTTTAAGGAAAACCGCATGGAGAGCAACAAATATTTTGTTCTCTTATGGGTTGTGGAAATTGGTTTCCCTAGGATAACCAATTACAAATAGGCATTTATCCGATTTGGGTTCTAGTTTGGCACCATCCAAATGTTTAATATATGCCCAACATCCCAAATCTTCAGGAATGAGAAACCCAGTTTCTTTCCTGTCCATATTACATATGGAGTCTGTCTAACAGACTTTAACAGAACCTTATTTAAAATAAGTATTGCACTGTTCAATGCATATCCCATAAAGGAAATTGATAGCTCAGTGCGACTCATTATTGACCTTACCATGTCCAACAAAGTTCGGTTTCTCCGTTCGGACACACCACTCAATTGAGGTGATCCGGGAGGAGTCCACTGTGAAAAAATACCATACTCTTTCAAGTAATCGAGAAACTCATTGCTCAAGTATTCTCCACCATGGTCCAACCGCAATGTTTTAATACTTTTGCCGGCCTGTTTTTCTACTTCGTGTCGAAACTCTTTGAATTTCTCAAAAGTTTACGACTTGTGTTTCATAAGATACACATAACCATAACGCGATGCAACATCCGTAAAGGTTACGAAGTATTTATATCCACCTCTAGCCTAGCTAGATATGGGCCCACTACATCACCATGAACGAGGGCTAATAGCTCGGTGGCACGAACACCTTTACTGCTAAAAGGCGTTTTAAGCAATTTTCCTAATAAACAAGATTCGTAGACATCATATGAATTAAGATCAAATCCATCCAAGTATCCATTATTCCAAAGAATGGATATATGATTCTTGTTAATGTGTCCCAGACAATAATGACATAGATAAGTTTCATATGTATTACTCAGTTTCAGCCTTTTGTTTGTCATGTTATATGTTTGAGATTCATTTCTATTCAAAATATAAAGATTATTATTAACATCTGCTGTACATATCAAAATTTTATATTTATATACAAAACACCTAGTGTTCTAGAATATAAAGGTACACCCGCAACGAGTTAAACAAAATACAGAGATGATGAGTGTCGTATGGAGACACTACCTCTTTAATTGTGAAAGCCGCGGGAAACAGACGTCGGAAGGAAAGGGTCAAGAATTGACACATTGTTGGATTTAATTCGCTGGATTAGCTTCGGGTTCGCTTGTTGGACCTCCGTTTCAAAACAAATCTATAGCCCAAAACCCCGAAAGACACACACCAAGCCCACACATCCTTAGACCATTCATCTAAACACACAAGAATCTCATCTAACATTCACACATATTCACACAAGAATCTCACCTAGCATTCACGCCCCCCACAAAGAAAATAACCTTGCCCATTACCGTCCAAGCACATCAAAACACTCCTTTCCTTTGTCATTCAAAAAAACCCTTCCATATTGCTTCACGCATCAACAACCTTCTCAGCCAACTTACAAACACACGTCCCTATTCCCCACGTTGAAGACATGCAAAGCAGCCACTGCTCATTAACTAAATAACTCTTCAACAGCCACGAAATTGTCCTCTACGTGAACCAACCCCACCACTCCACCACAAGCACGCCACGCAACCCTTCAACAACCACGAAATTGTCTTCTACGTGAGCCAAACATCCTAGC